>BDMB01000011.1:5992262-6117017 GCA_016859785.1 Macrotyloma uniflorum
AGAAGAGCTAATTTCTTCGCGTAAATGATCAATTTTAAGTCCTGTTTTTATCTTACTTTTTTTGCAGTCATTATTGACCAAATGAATTGAAACCAATATATAACACTATTAGTAAAAGAAAATTTTCGTATGTTTTTTTTTTAAGCAAAACAAAACCATTTTGTTAAGGAAGAAAAAATTAACAGATTTATAAAATAAGATATGTTAATATCAGTCTAATATATTTACAAGAAAAAACCAGCATAATCGAAATTTAGACCAAATGGTGATAGATAGTCTAATAATCAATGAGCATCACAGACATTCTTAATTTGTAATGCTATGTATTAATTGAATGTTCGCAGATTGGAGCGTATGAAGGTTAAGGAGGTTGGATGTATAGCCAAAATTAGTGGCACAGTGGTTACTCTTGGAGGTGCTTTTCTAATGGCACTGTACAAAGGTCCTGCTCTTCATTTTGCAGGCTCATCAGCCACCCACGCTGGCCAGCCTGAGAATGTGAACGACCCTTCTGGAAATCATTGGCTCATTGGTGCATGCTTTCTCCTCATTGGTTGTGTTGGCTTCGCTGCTTTCTACATATTACAAGTAAGTTTGTTCACTTGCAGTTGCACCATATGTATATGTATCTCATTTAATTTCAATTTTAGATATTACTTATCAAGATATTTTGAAAAATAAAAAACCATATTCTTATGGTATTTTTAGAAGTCGTTTTTATGAAGTTGAATGAGATATAACATCTACCGCACTTAATAATGTTAGAAGTAATATGTATTGAAAAAAACACCTAATTAGATGATTTATAACATATATGAGCTTCTAATTCTTAAATTTAATAAAATGGTTTCAATAAATAAGTATTTCTTAGTCATGTCAAGTCTTAAGGACTCATCAGTGAATGTGTTGTGTAGGGTAATCAGTGAAATCTTGATTTTTGTTTAAAGATATAGAAGTGCCACATAAAATTGTAATGAATTGTGTTATTGAAAACAGAGATGAAAGTTTTGTAATATATAGATGTATAAGTTCATAACCTTTTTGGTAATGTGTATATAATACAAGTGAAGCTTACGCATGATTTGAATACTATTTGCAGACTATAACACTGAGAAAGTACCCAGCAGAGATGTCCCTAGCCACATGGGTTTGCTTTGTAGGTGCTCTTCAAAGCAGTGCTGTTTCCATTTTCATGGAGCGCAAGGACCCGCATGTCTGGTCTCTGGCCTGGGATTCTAAGCTTGCTGCTTATACATACTCGGTTAGTACCCATTATTTGGGCTCAGAAGCCCAGCCCAAGTTACATTTTCAGCCGTACAACACCACCCTTAGAGTGTGCTTGTTCCTTGTCTTTGAGAAGCTAACAATTATAGTTTTCACATTCTAAAAAATGATTATTTTTTTCTTTGTCAACAAGATCCTTTTAGTTCTTCATTTTTGACATTTTTTTATCATTTATGATGCAGGGAATAGTAACATCAGCAATCCAATTTTATGTGCAAGGCATGGTTATTAAAACCACCGGACCAGTGTTTGTGACTGCATTTAATCCCCTGCGTATGATCATAGTCACAGCCTTGGCCTGCATAGTCCTCTCAGAGAAACTCCACCTTGGAAGGTACTCCCAAGTCCCACATTTTAATTCTATTTTCTCTTAGCATTACAAAACATCTACCATTTTTGTTGATGGTCAATTTTTCTTGAAAATCTGCTTGAATTATCTCTAAAGAAATAGCCTTTTTCATCATATTTTTCAATCCATAAAACTTAAGTTTAGTTCTACTCAAACCAACATAATCACTTAACCAAGTGTTTTAATGTTTGATTTATGATCATGTCACTTTAAATATAGAATAGTATAATTTTATATATAGAAATAAATTATTGTAAATTCTAAGAAATTTGAAAAATTATATGCAATCTAAAAAAACTTGGAGTTCACCACATTTTAATTTTTGTTTGGGAAGATTGCCTTATTTTTCACCTATGTGATGAATTGCTATGGTGTGTATTGTATCAGCATTATAGGAGGAGTAGTGGTGGTAACAGGGCTTTACCTAGTTGTGTGGGGGAAAGCTAAAGAACAGAAGAAGCATCTCATGCCACCTTCCCCTGAAAAGGTCACCCTGCAACGCCAACAACAGCTACCACTTACTGTGCTCACAACTGATGCCAATGATAACAAACCTCAATTGCTCATAATTGGAGACAAAAACCACGACCTGGAAGAAGCCAGAACAGTGAATACGGAGAGCCAACAACAATGAGCCACCATTGTCAATCTAAGTAGACCTTAATTGAACCACAAAGTTGTAGTAGTAGTCCACGATCAATGTATTGTGACTTATGAGTTTTCTTGTTTATGAAATATTTTAGAGTTCATCAGAGTATATATGTCAGAATTTCTCATATTTTTAGCGAGAAAATTAGGAGCATTGGTGATTTAGCAGTTTATGATTTGGAAATTTCTGTTTTTTCTTGGTGGACTTGTGTATCTCTCTCTTTCTATTGTTTCTGACTTTTGTTGGCATAGGTATGTTCTTATGCATTTTCGTTTTTTCTCAGTGGATTTGGTTTGGTCCCACTTTTGTATCTTGTATAATGATGTAATAATATTCTTTCTTTTCAATAAAAGAAATAAATGTGTCCTAATTTAATTTAAATAGTTTTATGACAATCTAAGTTTCACGTCAACTATACCTACTATGAGAGTTATATATATCTTTCAATTTTATAGCTTTTTTTCAATTGTAATATTACACATTTTTTTTTTGGAAGAATTACAATTATTCTCAACTCAAGAATTAAAAAGCAATCTTTTAAAATATTAAAATTCATTTATAGGACTCAAACATCAAACTTTTGCGTTAAACTTATGCTGACTAAACATTACATTCAAAACATTGGTACAAAATATGAGATCAATAAAACTTAAAAAAAATACTTTATTATTAAAGTAGATATTTTTTTAACCGACCTTCAACATATATAAGAGGAATGTTTCTCCTTTAATTTGGTTTATTCTGTATTCAAAATAACATCATCAGAATTTGTACCACTTCATTGGGAGATACAAGTTGTTTTTCCTTATATCAATTAAACGTAGGTTGTTCAATTGATTAACTATACTTTTAGACAAATAATTATAGTAATATATAATAATTAAACTAATAAAAGTCACGTTTTTTTTTTAAAATATTATTTATATAAGAATTGGTATAACTTACACTAATATAAGTTCATTCCTGCCCTTCCTCTATGTATACATTTGTGGGTCAATGACCTTTCTAACTTTTATTTTCTTTCTGATAATGTGTTCTTTCAAGTTTCAACTAGATTGAATTCCTTGAAACATTAAAGATTATTAAGCAAATTAGGACTTCTTTTACAGAACAAAATAGGACATATTTTGTTTATTTTAATTTATTTATTTTTAAAAATAAATATATATAATAATATTTTAAAAAATTGATCAAATAATGTAATTAAAGGATGAGTAAACTCTTTAATTAAATACTTTAAGACTTGAATATGTTGTGAGTTTTGTTTTAAAAACGTATAGGTTGAGTGATTATTTTAAATTAAGTGAATAGTTAATTAAATGATTATTTTAAATTAAGTGAGTGATTTAAGTAAATAGTTACTTAAATGGTCATTTTAAATAAAGTGGGTGATTATTTATTATTAATTTATATTTATATTAAATAATTATTTATTTTATTTAATAAAAAATATAGTCTTATAAAAAATAATATATGTACCGAACATTAAGTTGAAGACCGATCATCAACATATATAGGAAATATTATCTACCACATACTTGATATTAACTAAGAAATATTTAATATAATTAATTATAATTAATTAAGGAATATAACTGAAATCCATTGTATAAGATCTATTATCTAAAATTCATTCAGTAAGTAGATAAGATTTACTAAATAAAATTTATCAAATAATATTATAAATACAAATAATAGGGATTTTTTTTAATTTTAAATTAATATTATAAAAAATATATTATTGATTTGAGTTTTAAGGTACAATCACAAATATAGGAAAATTATGGATTAATAAGATTTTATAATATAATCGGAAGAATTAGAGAAAGCTTGTGAAAACTATTTTGAGTATCTAATTTCATTAAAAATAATATCAATTTTATTTTTTAAAAAAATAATGATATAGATGATATTTTTTGTTATGTTTTATATTTTTTTTTACTTTTAATTAATTGTTTAATAATACATTATGTAATGAAATTTTATTTTTTAGTTAATGATACATTACACAGTGAAATCTTATTTTCATTTATCATATAATTAATATAAATTTAAATATTTATACTAATAATATAATTTTTCTATCCTGTTGGAGATACCGTGACAGAAAAAATAGTATAATTTTAACAACTATAAGAAAAAAAATTGATATACTGTAATTTAAATATATTAATGGTCCTATAAGTACAATTTTATTTTACTTTTAATTTAGCATTTTTTATTTTTTTGTTCTTATAAAAATGATGTAATACATATATAATTTATTTTGCTTTTATTACCCAATCCACTAAAAACATTCATCCATTTATTGTTATGTAATTGTTTTACATTTTTCTCATTCATTTGGAACTACATTTAAAGACATATTAAATTAAAATAATAGAAAAACATAAATTAAGGTTCATGTAAAAATTGCATTTCTATTTATCTCAAAATTACTTATTGTTTTTCATACATGATTAATCAATTAATTACTTATTATTTTTCATATATGATTAACCAATTAAAGATAAATTAAAATAAAAAATGTTTTCTAGTTAATAGAGACAATATTGAACAGTTATTTATCAATAAATGATGAGCATAATTATATAAAAATTCGGACATTATCTTTGACTGGAAATTTTAAGATATTTTTTGTAAGGTTTTCTAAATTATATGTTATTCCAATTTTTCATTATTGTTACTAAATGTAAAACTTCAAATAATACTTAAACTCTAATATATTTAAAATATTAATTATTAATTATCATAAAATAAAGTAAATAAGGATTGCAAGACTTAATATTCAATCACTCTCCAAAGGTTCACATCTATTATCTCAAAAACAAATTTAAGTGGTTGAAAAATAAAAAGAGTACGTAGAATATTTGATGAGAAAAAGGAACTAAAGAAATAAAGACAAAAAAAAAATTGTAAATTCTAAATGAAATTAATCAAATCGTGTTGAATTGAAAGAAACACCTTTAAAAAAAATGAAAGGATAATTATTATCTTGTTTTATAAAGAAAATTATAAAAAACATATGACTCTAAAACAATAAAGACAGACAAACTATAGATAATTATAATCAACGAAATTCATTTCAACAAACACTTTATAGACAAACACTGTGAATAACCAAAAAAATACATGATTTAAGATCAAACTAAAAATTCATGAATTAAAACACTAAAAAACATTATATATTATCCACGAAGAGTTTTCATCAATAATACCAAATATTTGTCACTAATTAGTCTTTTTTTAATCGACAAATATTTTTCAATTTTATCGTTGATAATATTTACTAACAGATATTTACACTCATTAATAATTACAAACAAATATTTAAATAAGAAGATATAATTAGTAATTACTGACAAAATGAATCCTATCGCTAACTATTATTGAATTATTACATGAAATTATTAATAAATAGTTATTTTATCAATAGACATGCATCTACCGGCAAATTTATCTATCGAAACTTATTCATAAATATTCTATTGATAAAAACTGATTTGTTTTGTAAAAATAGTTGTTCCATTATAAAAAAAAAAAAAATTTATCTTATAATTTTGATATATTAAAAGTACTCTAATATTATACACATATTAAAAGTATTAATTGTGAGGCAATAATGATAGGATGAATCAACTGTAACTATAGTGCATTTACATTATTCATGTTGGTAAATATTTTATATTAATTATATAATAATGAATTACATATATATATATATAATTTTATATTTGATACATATTTTATCTATTTATTTCATGTGATACAAATACCTTGAAAGTTAAATAGTGACTAAAAATATGTAGAAATCAAAGAGTGAGTGAGAAATTTTGTAATCTAGTTGGAAGAAAATTTGTAATGTAGATAGAAATGAAGATTGATCTTCCCACAACTAAGAAAAAATAGCTCTGAAAATTCTAATTAACCTAAAAATTGATATAATTGCAGCCTCTAAAATTTACAATTACAAATCTTAATATACGACAAATGGTGATCTCGTATTTATGTAGTGTTTTTCACGTTTTCAAATGTAGAGGCCTAACTATTCATATGTCGTATAAGGAACTTAACGGTTTGTTTGGGAATGCATGTGGTAATCATCACTGGATTCTTTATATAGTATTCTCAATCAACTCACGAACAAGTTTGTGTTGCAATACGACAAAAAGAATGTTCTTAAAGATGGAAGAGTTCATCAAAGCTTCCAAAAATGAGGTGTTTGCATTAACTTGGCATCCACTGCACTGCCATCATTGCATGAGTAGAAGAAAAAAAATAAACATAAACAAAATTAGACATGAAAAGGAACACATCTTTCACACCAATATTTTCTTTTTTCAGATAAAGTTCGAACCCTGAGATTAAATTTGATTAAAAAAAAGTAAAAAAAATGCATAGTTTTAGTTAACTGCAAATACCAACCATTCATTAGTTATTTCTCTGTTGTTGCACACATTCATGAAGAGTAAACTCTATAGTCATTACGCAATTTTTGTGATAGTGGATTTTCGATTAAGAAAAATGAATTAACAAGTAATTAACTGGTCTCTTTGTGTATAAATACTGAGAAGGGTCACCTCGTTCTTGCACAAACATAATCATCAAGCACAAGCAATACTCGAAATAAACAGAAACATAGAGTGAGAGGGAGGGAGAGATTATAGTGAGAAAAGTGCAATGGAATGTTGCAAGAAGGTGTATGAGTGGTTCTGCAATGCAAAATCATATCTGATAATACTGAGCTTGCAATTTGGCTCTGCTGGCATGTACCTTATCACCATGGATGCTCTCAACAAGGGCATGAGTCACTATGTATATGTTGTTTATCGCAATGTCATCGCCACTGTAGCTCTTGGTCCATTCGCATTTTATTTTGAAAGGTTTCTCTCTTCTTGTTTTCAAATGCTTTTATCATATAAATGAAACTATAGGTGTTTTTATATGTATCTATTCAGATTTTTTAACGAAGATTCTATGATTTTCTAAAATAATCTGCATGTTTTGCTTGTTCCATATGTAGAAATGATGATAGGATATTTTTTCCATTTCATCGTTTACTTTCATGATCATGAAGATGATATTCCAGCCACCTTTTTGTTAAAAGTAAATAAAACTTAACTCATACTTTAACTATAATTGCATTGATCGTTCGTGAACCTATGATATTATTATCAAAACCTTTGTATATTATTAATTAATAAAAAAATAATATTTGAATGATTTTAATATAATTATTATAAAAACAAAAAAATTTAGCATTCATGAATCTAGAATAAAATGATAACATAAAAATTAGAATAAAATAGTTGGAGTTGCTAATTAAGTGGGGATTTTGATTTAATTTGCAGGAAAGTTAGGCCGAAGATGACAGTTCGGATATTTTCAGAGATTATGGCAGTGGCTTTTGTCGAGTAACGTCATCTCTTCCACTTACCTAACTCTTTTCAAACAACTATTTCTTTATTTTCACATTTTTCTTTTTAGAAATTTTATTCTTTTATCATAATATTTTCATCAAATTGTTGTGAACTTTTATATATATATATATATATATATATATATTACTATTCATTTAAAAACATGATATCTATTTGACATATAAATTTGTTTGTTTTGAGCTTTTTATTTCGTTCTAAACAACATTGTTCTTTAACTCATGTTCTGTTGAAAGAAAGAGAAATGAAAGAAATTTTAAGAAAATAAAAAGAGAGGTCAAATAGATTAGAAAATATATTTATTGATTTAAGAAGAAAGAAATATATTAAAAAAATAAGAAAAATTATCATTTTTAAAATAATAAATAAAAGTTAAAAATTATACCATTAAAAAGTTATTCTTAAATTTACTCTAGGTTGAAAATTACTATTTTTATTTATATTTTAAGAAAAGCATGATTAAATTAATTATGAATAAAGACTAATTTAAAAATGTTATTGATTGCAGGATAATTCTTGATCAGTGTTTCACCTTCATGGGTATGAAATACACATCAGCATCATTTGCATCTGCAGTAATGAATTCCGTACCCTCCATTACCTTTGTACTAGCAATCATTTTCAGGTACTTAAGATATTCATTATGCCAATCTCACGTGTTAATTAATTAGTTTTTATTACTTAATTAATTAATTAGTTTGCTGATTACTTAATTAATTAATTAGTTTGCTGATTACTTAATTAATTAATTAGTTGCTTGATGCATATAAAAAGGTCATAAACAGTAACATAAACCAAACACGTATCAGTGAATATCCTTCAAAGATTCCACTACTAAGCATGGGACAGTGTTGGACACTTTTGGATATTTAATTTACCCAGATTTGTGTAGTGATAAGTCTATGTCATCGCATTAAGAATCCCATTAATCTGTGTTATCTACTTAATCTCTTCACCAAACCAATTAATTAATCTATACTGTTTTTTTTTTCTTTCTTTCTTTTCTTATATCCATATGATTTAATACCATTTTTATAATTATGTAATAAAAAACATTATTTTATAGAACCTTGTGNTATATATATATATATATATATATATATATGAATAGATAAAAAAAATTGATCATGATTAGGAGAAATCCGTAACGGGAAATAAACTAGTAATATTTAAAATGGTTTTATTCTTAACAAAAGACAGAAAAAAGTTATTTATGGTGATTAATTACATTAATTTATAAGTCATAGTCAATTTATTATTGTATCTCAAAATTAATTGATGTTTGTTAGGTTTTGTCTTGATATAGTAAATTCTGTCCATGTCGTTAGGTTCTTTTTACGTCCAATTTTAGGTATCACTGTTTTAATAAACATTTTCTTATCAAATTAGTCGAATGTCCTAAAACTAAAACAGTACTTAAACATTTTATCAGAAGAGCTAATTTCTTCGCGTAAATGATCAATTTTAAGTCCTGTTTTTATCTTACTTTTTTTGCAGTCATTATTGACCAAATGAATTGAAACCAATATATAACACTATTAGTAAAAGAAAATTTTCGTATGTTTTTTTTTTAAGCAAAACAAAACCATTTTGTTAAGGAAGAAAAAATTAACAGATTTATAAAATAAGATATGTTAATATCAGTCTAATATATTTACAAGAAAAAACCAGCATAATCGAAATTTAGACCAAATGGTGATAGATAGTCTAATAATCAATGAGCATCACAGACATTCTTAATTTGTAATGCTATGTATTAATTGAATGTTCGCAGATTGGAGCGTATGAAGGTTAAGGAGGTTGGATGTATAGCCAAAATTAGTGGCACAGTGGTTACTCTTGGAGGTGCTTTTCTAATGGCACTGTACAAAGGTCCTGCTCTTCATTTTGCAGGCTCATCAGCCACCCACGCTGGCCAGCCTGAGAATGTGAACGACCCTTCTGGAAATCATTGGCTCATTGGTGCATGCTTTCTCCTCATTGGTTGTGTTGGCTTCGCTGCTTTCTACATATTACAAGTAAGTTTGTTCACTTGCAGTTGCACCATATGTATATGTATCTCATTTAATTTCAATTTTAGATATTACTTATCAAGATATTTTGAAAAATAAAAAACCATATTCTTATGGTATTTTTAGAAGTCGTTTTTATGAAGTTGAATGAGATATAACATCTACCGCACTTAATAATGTTAGAAGTAATATGTATTGAAAAAAACACCTAATTAGATGATTTATAACATATATGAGCTTCTAATTCTTAAATTTAATAAAATGGTTTCAATAAATAAGTATTTCTTAGTCATGTCAAGTCTTAAGGACTCATCAGTGAATGTGTTGTGTAGGGTAATCAGTGAAATCTTGATTTTTGTTTAAAGATATAGAAGTGCCACATAAAATTGTAATGAATTGTGTTATTGAAAACAGAGATGAAAGTTTTGTAATATATAGATGTATAAGTTCATAACCTTTTTGGTAATGTGTATATAATACAAGTGAAGCTTACGCATGATTTGAATACTATTTGCAGACTATAACACTGAGAAAGTACCCAGCAGAGATGTCCCTAGCCACATGGGTTTGCTTTGTAGGTGCTCTTCAAAGCAGTGCTGTTTCCATTTTCATGGAGCGCAAGGACCCGCATGTCTGGTCTCTGGCCTGGGATTCTAAGCTTGCTGCTTATACATACTCGGTTAGTACCCATTATTTGGGCTCAGAAGCCCAGCCCAAGTTACATTTTCAGCCGTACAACACCACCCTTAGAGTGTGCTTGTTCCTTGTCTTTGAGAAGCTAACAATTATAGTTTTCACATTCTAAAAAATGATTATTTTTTTCTTTGTCAACAAGATCCTTTTAGTTCTTCATTTTTGACATTTTTTTATCATTTATGATGCAGGGAATAGTAACATCAGCAATCCAATTTTATGTGCAAGGCATGGTTATTAAAACCACCGGACCAGTGTTTGTGACTGCATTTAATCCCCTGCGTATGATCATAGTCACAGCCTTGGCCTGCATAGTCCTCTCAGAGAAACTCCACCTTGGAAGGTACTCCCAAGTCCCACATTTTAATTCTATTTTCTCTTAGCATTACAAAACATCTACCATTTTTGTTGATGGTCAATTTTTCTTGAAAATCTGCTTGAATTATCTCTAAAGAAATAGCCTTTTTCATCATATTTTTCAATCCATAAAACTTAAGTTTAGTTCTACTCAAACCAACATAATCACTTAACCAAGTGTTTTAATGTTTGATTTATGATCATGTCACTTTAAATATAGAATAGTATAATTTTATATATAGAAATAAATTATTGTAAATTCTAAGAAATTTGAAAAATTATATGCAATCTAAAAAAACTTGGAGTTCACCACATTTTAATTTTTGTTTGGGAAGATTGCCTTATTTTTCACCTATGTGATGAATTGCTATGGTGTGTATTGTATCAGCATTATAGGAGGAGTAGTGGTGGTAACAGGGCTTTACCTAGTTGTGTGGGGGAAAGCTAAAGAACAGAAGAAGCATCTCATGCCACCTTCCCCTGAAAAGGTCACCGTGCAATGCCAACAACAGTTACCACTTACTGTGTTCAGAACTGATGCCAATGATAACAAACCTCAATTGCTCATAATTGGAGACAAAAACCACGACGTGGAAGAAGCCAGAACAGTGAGTACGGAGAACCAACAACAGTGAGCCACCACTGTTAATCTAAGTGGACCTTAATTGAATCACAAAGTTCTAGTGACATCCATGATCAATGTATTATGATTTATGTCTTTTTTTTTGTTTATGAAATATTTTATAGTCCATTAAAGTATTTATGTCAGAAATTCTCATATTTTTAGAGAAAAAATAGGAGTATTGACGATTTAGCAGTTTATGCTTTGAGAATTTCTGTTTTTTCTTGGTGGACTAGTGTATCTCTTTCTATTGTTTCTGACTCTTGTTGGAATAGGTATGTTCTTATGCATTTTCGTTTTTTCTTAGTGGATTTGGTTTGGTACCACTCTTGTATTTTTGTTTTCTTCAATAATATTTTAAGAATGCCATACAAGTTATAGAACTATCTAGTTAGATTTATATCTTGTATAATGATGTAATAATATTCTTTCTTTTCAATAAAAAAATAAAAGTTTCCAAATTTAAATAGTTTTATGGCAATTCTAAGCTTCACAACTACTTTTACCTACTGTATATGAGTTATATCTTTCAATTTTATATCTTTTTTTTAATTGTAATATTATACATTTTTTTTGAAAGAATTACAATTATTCTCAACTCAATAATTAAATAGTAATCTTTTAAAATATTAAAATCCATTTATAGGACTCAAACATCAAACTTTTGCGTTAAACTTACGTTGACAAAACATTACATTTGAAACATTACATTGGTACAAAATATGATATGATTAAGAACTAGATTTGTGACTTGGGTTTGCTTTGTTTGCGGGTAGCTGCAGTTGAAAAGATTGCAGTAAGTGGTTTTGATGGAGGAGAATTGTGATGATAGGGCGGGATTGAAGGCTTTATGGTTGTGCTCAGCGTCGGTCAGCACTCAGTGGTGGGTTGCAGTTGCTGCCGACCACCCTCTAACAATTCATTGCCCAATCCTAAGTTCTGTCCTTATCAGTACCACACCCATAATATAACATTTTTATAATCCCACATTTTCTTTCTTTTCTTTTTTATTATTTTTAAGATGCGGATATATACATAGATTTTATAAAATGATTATCAGCATCTAACTCACTCCAAAATCGGTTTAAGAGATATAATTTATATGTTAAGGAGTCATTCTCAATTTAAACTAATCCATTAATAAGTGATTCAATTTAAATCTAATAACCTTGTTAAAAATAAGGCTCTACATAGTAACTCATTAATAATTTTGTTAACAATCAAGATTCTTCAAATTATATAAAAAAGGATCATAATCTATTAATAGGTGACCCAATATAGGCCCAACAACTTATTAATCAAAGTTCAATATAAACCATGTAAAAATGGATTATAATCTATTAACAGATGACTTAATCTAGGTCTAATAATCTGCCAATCAAAATTCAATATATTAAATATATTAAGAAGTGACCGAATCTAGATCCAACAATCTTGTTAATTTGATTTTGATATTATGTAAAAAGTGATTATTGGTATCTAATTCACCCTTAAAATCAGTTCAAAAAATAAAATTTATACTTCACTTATATATTATTATATATTATAGTTCCATCTTAATTAATATATTATAATTCGATATTAATTAATTTCTCATCATATTTATTCGCTATATATTAATTTAATATAGCCTTTTAGACGTGTTGAACATTGTTTTGATGGTATATGCATTATTGATTGGAGTTACTGTGAGTAGAGGTAATGATAGCAGAAAACTCAATGAGGCATGATTAATTTTGTATACGGAATCAGTGAGGGTGAGTCATCGCAATCAAAAGAAAACGAACATAATTTTTTGTTTGTGACTAAAAGAAGTAAAGAAATGATGATGTGAAATGTCACATAAATGAGAATGCAAGAATGTCCTGGAAGGAGGAATCCGTGAAGAAGGGAAACTCTGAATCACACAAAATTATCCAAATATAGCATAATTAGTTGTATGCAAATCATAATAATTGACTTTAGTGCTCACTGTCAATTTCTAAGGAAAACATGACAAAGATGTAAGGAAAAATAATACCACTTTCAATACATTAAATTTGAATTCTTTAGATTATTTATATCATTTTTTTATAGCACTAAATTATGTAAGTTTTTATATAATTTTGATTTATTTTTTTGATGGAATAAGAGTAAGTCGAAAACATATGCAAAACTAATTATATATACATATATTAACAATAATAAAATACACTTAAATGATTTACAAATCTCAAGTATATAGTCAAAGATCGAAAATAAAAATAAATAATATTATAAAATTATTATATTATAATAAAATTTAGTACTTAATAAAAGTAAATATATTAAAACAACTTATTAATTAATATTTTGTTTGCCCTGCTTGATTAAGTGAAAATAAAAAAAAAATCTTATAAAACTTAATTAAGTAAATTTATCATCATTTTCTATGTAAGTTTTAGTTGTTACTTCAATTGAAACTTATGGTTTTACAAACAATTCATTCTATGGGTTGATGATTTAAGTATATGATTAATAACAGTTAATTGTGTTTAGTTCGTTTATGACTTTACATTCTGAATAAAACATTATTATTTTATTTTGTGTTGAATTCACACTTTAAATTGCTTAACTTACATGTATTGAAATTTAATTAATTTTCTTAACTTTTGAAGTTTTAATATAACTCAAATAGTTAGTTTGTAAATAAATTAAAATAATCAATTAAATATTAAAATAGTAAATTTTGGTATATTAATAACAAATATTTTAATGATGGTAATGGAGCAACAATTTGCAATGAGATTTGGATAGAAGAGTAACCCATTTTTCTGGAAATTCCCTGAACATATTTGATGAATATTTGTTCCATTATTATCATGTTTTGCTAGTTTTGCTTTAATTAGGATTAAATGTAATCATCAACGTATTAATTTTAATTATCTAAATATATTCAATTCTTTTTTATCTTTATTTGTTATTCAATCTTTGTATTTAATGTTTTCTATAGTTGAAAAATCATAATTTGAAGCTTACTCTAGAAATTTATATTTAAAGAAACAACTTAGAAGTTAATTATTGAAGAATAAATAATTAATGATATTAATAAATTCGGTAACATGGATAGATGAAATATGATATATAAAAGTAATTAAGATAATAATGAAAGAGTTTAAAGAGAAAGCTTAATTCTAATAATATACAAAATGATATTTCATTTAAAATTTATTTACTGATATTAAGTTTTTATTATTTTCATATATATTTGTTAGACCAATAATTATTAAGTAAATTTATAATTGAGGAAGAATTATATAATTTAATTATATAGATAATATTATTATATATATAATATTTGTAATAGTTTTATAAATAAAAAATAAAAAATAATTGAAATAATGTATTTAATAATAATAATAAATATTATAAAATAATATTTTATTATATTTTAATATCGTATTATAGTTAATAAAAAAAATCTAAAATTTATGTCACTATAGTAGAAATAGGCAACAAGCAAAATGATGAGATTGAAGAAAGGTTCATAAGAAGAAGAATTTTTTCTTATGATATTATTTATAATGATAATCACGAAAATTTTATAATTTAGGTGCAACTAAAAAGAGAAAATTATGATAGATGGGTTTGATCAGCAAAAATAATACTACAGGCATAAAAGAAATTTGATTGGTTAACAGAACGATCAATTGATATTTAAATTAATATAATAATAATCTTGAGAATTGGTGAATTAATATAATAATAATCTTGAGAATGGGTGAATAATTAACTCCTTATTGATTTATTGAATCATAATTTCTTAATCATGAATATCATTTAATTTTCATTACAAATAATTATTTTGCATAAGTAAGTATAGAAGATCTTTCTAAAGAATTTTCAAGAATATTTTTTTCAAAATAAATACAATAATAGAAAGAAGTATTATCTAGAAATAAAATCTGTAAATAATAAATAAAATATGTAGGTAAAGTATAATTTTTTATAATTTTTCTATGGATAAAAATCGGTAAGTAAAATTATCGTAACTAACATTACATACAAATTCATCTATAGGTAAAATATTTACAACAATTTCAATTTTTCGTAAGTAATACCTACTGATGATATTTTTATAGATAATACATATTAGATAATTTGTAGATAATACCTATTTAATAATCTATAGGTAATATTTACTAAAATATTCATAAATAATACTTACTAAATAATTCATATGTATTTATAAAATATTTTTATAGATACTTACCTATTAAATGGTCCATAGGTTATAGCTACTAAATAATTTGTCAGTACTTATATACAAAATATTTTTATAGATACTCATTTACTAAATGAAATGTATATCATACTTATTAAAAAAAAATTAGTAAGTAACTCTATTCAATATTATTCATTTATTTAAGAAATTTTTATATAATACAAACAATTCTTGTATATTTACAAATCTAATCATTATTAAGACATCATTAAATCACATTTTTCTTTCGGTCAAACTTTAATTCTAAATTAAATAAATATAAGATATAAATTTAAATCAAACAAACTTTATAAATTAAAATTATACAAGTTTGAACTAAAAACAATTCATGCATTATCTTGTTTCTTAAAATAGTTCAACATGTTTATTAAAATAGTTCATAAAATATTCCAAAACAACTAATAATATGTATATCTTCTAGTATAATCATTATTATCTTGGTTGATTGCTTTCTTGTTGCTTAGGACCATATCTTGTTGTTGACCATTATTTTGTTGAATATTATTTTTTCTGAAAAATATTTTAAGTAACAATTGTTGTAGGTACTAGTAGGAATTGAATTATCGTACTAAGAAATGTTTGGATAGACTGAAATTGGAAACTCATCAAGCGAATTTGTTCTTCCCTACTTGATAGTCATCTCTCAGTAGTTGATAGTCATTCTCTCAGTCGGCTAATTTATTTGTATCAACTAATTAACTAGAAGAACAAGCTTATCTTTGATGTAGAAAATTATCAATATCATCTTCATGGTTCTTAACATATCCAACACTATAAACTCGACTCTTATATCTTCCACTACAGTTGCTAACCAGCATCTATTTCTAAGTTTCTCCTTTTCAGGTGAAGGGCGAAGTTAAAGGAGTAGAATGTGAAGCACCGATGCAAGATGCAGATTCAGATAATATTTGAGAAAAACGACTTTTGAAATATTCCTATAAAAAATGTTATTTTATATCTATAATAAATAAATTAAATTTCAAATTATTAAAAGATAATAGATGAATCACATGACTCTGTCTTGATCTATCATCGATAAATTGATCAGTATTCTTTCTTATATATGTTTGTTGAAAGACCTTATTTTCATGTACGTGGGATCAAACTCCTGAATCTACAAATAAAATATAATATAATTATTAACTAATAAATATATATAAAAAAGTTATATAATCAAATTATATCAATTATTAATATGTTAATGTATACGGATTAAGTTATTTATGTACAAATTTCTACTTTTTTTTAAAGGTTTTATTCTTTTTAATTATATCTCGTTTTGTGCGACACAAAGACATGTTTTATTAAATTAAGAGATTATTCCAAACATTTTTTTCTAATCTAATCTAGCTTCTTACTATTCTTTGAAACTTCCTTAAATATTTTTTAAAATATTTGAGAAATTCTGGAATAGAAATTTCTTTCCATTTTATTTTATCCTTAGGATTTTATATAAATTTTCTCTATTCAAGTATAAAAAAATTCAATAATCATAAAAATAATATAAATTAACAGGATTTTATATAAATTTTCTCTATTCAAGTATAAAAAGTATAAAAAGAATACAACAATCATAAAAATAATATAAATCAACAATTATAAATTTATACGGCAGTATGGTCAAATAAATTATAATATACTTTTAACCCATAATAAATCAATGCAAAATATATTTGATAAAAAAAATATAATTTTTTTTCTCTCATAGATATTTCCCTCCTTGTAAAGTTTTGAGAGAACCATTTCTTCAATAAAAAACAAACAATGTAATTAGGTCGAATATATAATGTATTGGTCAAATCTAGAAACAAGTTATAATTAGGGTCAAAAGCAACACACAATGCATTCAAAAACTAGCAGATTGCTTATGAACGTACCACATGATTCGCGATTTTTATTTGTGGCACATTTTTTTATTACAAATATTTTCCGACATGCATCATTACTTTATAATTTAATTTATATGTGCTACCATCAGTCCTAATGTTCACCAATTGGTATAATTTATTCGAATATCAACGTTGAATATCATACAAAAAAATGCTTAGTTAAATCCAAGGCATATAATTAGGGTTCCACCATCAACTCCATATTAACGACAAATTGCTGTATACTTCCTCGATTTTCATATCTCAACTAACATCACTACATATTTGTAGAAAAACGTCATTTTCAAATAACTTTTTCACAACAAGGCTTACAATTTTGAAATTAAGAATAAAATAATAAGAAAAATGTAGAGTAACATAAATATGTCATGATTAAAAGAATAAAAAATAAATTAAAGAACATTTTGTCAAATTTTATTATAATTTTAACATTCCTCTTTTTCTAAAATATTATAATATCGGTAATGATGAATCAAGTGGAGGGTGGTGAATCAAATTATGCTTTTATTCTTCTTAATTGGTACATATAATAATATAATTTTTAGGGTGGACGTAATAGACTTTTAATTTAAGACATAGCTTATTTTTATAAAAATATAGAAAATTAATTTACACAAATTACACCTCAAATAATTAATATTCAAGAAAAAAAAGTACACATCAAAATCATTTTTTTACAGAAAATGGTATGTTTAGTTTTTAATATGCACTTAAAAGTTACTATTATTTTAGTAATTTTAAAAATAAATATACTATTTTTATAAATAAAAAAGCATCAAACTCTTATATCTTTTTCTATGCCTTCTTGTGTGAGGGAAGTAAGAGAAAATTCATTTCATCTCTCCACATTCAATTACTTGAGTATAAACAGGTGAGATATAAGATTTTTATTTTTATTTTTTACATATTTACAAGAATAAGTTTAATGATGAGAGATTTAAATAATATATATGAAATTTTAAGTTTAATCCTCGATATTATCATTATATATAAAAAAGTGATAGATGTTATGATTATATTAATTTTATAGAATTAAGTTTTACTTGAATATCTTATTAAAAAACAAGTTTAACCTTTAGAATGAGATAAAGAAAAAAAAAAAAACTCTTATGCCAAGGACTTACCATTCAAAGACCAAACTTATTATGAGCTTATTTTAATATGATTATAGGGGCTGAGTTGATTATCTTACAGTTTTATTTTGAAAACAACCCATATTAAAATCTGAACTTCTAATAACCTTTGATATACATGCAGATTTTTTCTGCTTTAATTGGAATAAAAAAAATATTTTTGTAGAATTGGAGCTTGCACTTTATATCACACAGTCTCATATGAATAGTCCAAACATAGTACTAATTAATTTGATTCATTCAAAAGCATAATGTAAAACATGTAACATCTTATAATTATGCAAACTAACATTCACCTACACACCAGCTTGGTGCTCAATAATTGTGAAAAAACATGTTAAATTCTTCCCAAATTTCATATAAAAAATATTGTTTGGTTGAATGCATATTGATTTGATTATAGTGTATTTGACTTTTATTTAAAGATATGCAAACACTATTTGTTTTCTCTGTTTATTTTACTGTAACTTATTGACTTCAGTGTAGAAAAGATACTGGATATAGAAATATTCGAACGAAAATTATAATCTACTCAACGAATAAAAAATAAACACGAACACAAAGAAAGACTACACAATTTCAGTAAGAGAAATAAAAATCAAAATAAAAATAAGTAGATGACAAACAAGGAATTGAAAAGAAATTTAAAAAGAAATAAAAACAAAATACTGCCACACATTTCATGTGAAAAACCGCCGCAGCACTCACTCACCACTTTGCATCTTCCCTTTTTAAAGTCAGTGGCACCTACTACTCAAATGCTAAGTTAGGCTTCATTTTAAAAATAAAATAAATAAATAAAAAATTCGAATCATTACTTATAAATAAAAAAAGTTCAACAATTAAATAATAATTTTAGACTGAATGCATTTGTTAAAAAATGTATATGGTTCTGGCAGACTATAGATAGATAACAAATTTCTTAGAAATGTTAATGAGTGAAAGTGTCTCAGATAATTTTTGTGTCTCAAATATCTTATTGAATTTTTGGATTACAAACTTAAACCTTATATAATTTAATTAAATATATTATAATCGATTAAATTAACTATTACTGTAACTTAGTCCATAAACTAATTTTAACGTTTAATTTGTAACCATACTTGAAGTTCATCCAATATATTGATATGTCTTGATGGAATATAAAACATGAAAGTATGATTCTCTTTAAGTCTAATCACCGCATCACATTTGAAATCATTAGATGCCACAACTCTTATACGTAAAAATAGTAATGACATCAACTCTTACTCTTAAATTGTATTAAAATACCATAGTTCTTGTAATCAACTAAGAATTAAAGATAATTTCAAGATGAATTAACATAAAAATTAATAGTGTTTTCTTTGTTGATTATTCTCTTTCCCTACTAGTATTTGACCATGCACTTAACCAGATTACTAGACTCCAAAGGGTAGAGCAGAAGCAAACAAAAGGTAATAATATAGAAAACTAAATTTACCGTTCAGGTGAAAAAAACACACAGGCACATAATCTTAAAGAAAGAGTATAAAATTGAACTAAAAACCGACAACAGAGAATTGAAAAGAACGAAAAAAGAAACACAGTCACGCACTTCATGTGAAAAATCGCCGCTGCACTCAAACACCACTTTCCACCGTCGCTTTTTAAGGTCACTGGCACTTACTACTAAAATGGTAAGTTCCTTTATATTTTTATTTTTTAATCTAAAAAATTATTGGGGACCATAACTTACAAAAAAAAAAAAAACAATTAAATCATAATTTTAAATAAATGTCTTACGCTTTTCATGTTATTTATTATTATTTAATTATTTATAAATATCTAAATAAACTTTTAAAATATAATTATTATAAAAATTTATTTATTTATTTATTTATAAAATATTTTTTATGAATTTTTTTAAATAAAATTAATTATTTATTAAATATTTTTTATAAATTTATTTTTATAAAAATTATTCATAATTTTTTTTTAAATTTTTTTTTAAATTTATTTATGTAAAAAATATCATTAATGATATTTTTTATAAATGTGAAATTTTTTTTATAAGTTTTTTTGTAAAAAATAATTTTTTATTATTTTTTTAATTATAAAATTTGAAGTGATAAAATATTTGTAGAAAAAAATTATATTTTTTACCGTGTTATTATGAACTTGTTGCATAAAAATAGAATTTTTTTTACAATAAATATTAAATATAAAGAATAATATATAATTTCATTTTTTAATTTTTTAAATCTATTTTTTAAGAATGTTTTTTTTTTAAATACTCTTAAATAAATATATATATATATATATATATATATATTTACCCACTTTTATATAATGAATGAGAGTATAATAACAGCTTTTACTATGCGTACATCCACACATACACACAGAAGAGAAGAGTAGTTTATTGTGAAAGATAAAATATATTTTTTATATATTAATTATATTTTATTGATTTATATTCATTCACCCACTTTATATAAACAAATTATATCTGATACTTGATATGCTTCTTATATAGGAGAACTCAAAATGTATACTAAATAAAATACCCCCACGACAAGCCACTAAAGCAAACAAGATATGTTGGAAACATTTAAGCATTATAATATAATATGTCTCTTAGGAGTATCTTTTATGTGGCATAAGCAAATAAAGCAAGAGAGAAAACAGACGTATACGTAGAGTCTTTGTTTTCCTTCAAAATGTACACGAAAATCATTTAAAGAACATTAGGGTTTGAGACGTGTGGTCATAATTTTTTAGACAAAATATGACCTCATAAACTAATTATAAAAACACGAAAATCAATTATTTTTATATCATGCGTCAGAGTACATATGCTCCAGTTGATATGTTTTAAAATTCTTTCCGTACTTCATCATTAACACGAATTCAACTACGCCAAATCCATTGTTTTGGAGTAAGAACTTTATGTATCTGGTAATTTTATTTAGCTTTACTTAAGTTAATCAGATAATATGGTATGTAATTTTGTAAAGAAGTAAACAAAAAGTTTACATCAGCAATGCTTGTTTCTGGTTTTTTATTTTTTGACCACCTTCATCCTGATAAAATTTTATTTAAACGAGTGTACAAAACTTGGATATATAATCATGATTTTACTTTTATACACGAAGTCAATATTCAGTTAGGTAACTTAACCTAAAATTTGAATGCATGTCACAAAAAAAATGCATTACATATATTAGGTAAGCAACATTGTAGTTAAAATGTACACAACCATGTTGAGTTATAATGGCTGGAGATTATGAGGGAGACGTAACAGTGGAACATACATCAATGTGAAGGAATATAAGAATGATGCCAATGCAATTTCTCTGGTCCCTTGGTATTGTACACATTCTTTATCCTTTCTAATCTCTCTACTGATTTGATCTGAGGCAGATTGAAACATGCCAGCATTCTATTCCTTTTGGTGGGTGGAAGAATATGAATAAATCCCAGAGAACATGATATCCAAAAAGTGTGATGCAGATCATTAGTTTACGCTAATTATTATAATATACGAGAGGAGTTATTCTTAGTCATGTATCATATTATACTTTCTTTAGAGATAAGCAATATAAGAAATCCAATAATCTCTTATGAACAGCACTTTGTTATAGAATAGTTAGAAAGCAAAATAAGGTTTGTCTACAGTGAATCCAAAATGAGAATCGTGTCTGGAAGTTGAAATGTGTATTGATTTTCGATGGCCACAATGTATGTGTTGGGAGATAATGGTATAATTAAATGTGAGTCACATATATGTATAGATAGATATGTTAGGATAGAATACATGTATAGTAAAGTTACTATTTACCAATGGAGAATGTGGTTTAGTTTGCTTTATGCCTACCCCCACCTATCAGTACTTGTTTCACATTTGTTCATAGTGCTGCACAATATTATATATGGTGGATTCCACCAACCTCAACCTAATTGCTTGATGGAATCCAAACACGAAACCACCAACTTTAATTCCTTGGCTCTCCTCTACGCATTTTTATGCTCCTTCCCTAATTATTACTTGAATAAGTATACTTAATTTTTCTTTTATCTGCTATCTATCCACGTGAAACAAGGTTGTGTTATATCAGTATACACACAGAAAGCAAGAAAGAAAGAAAGAAAGAAAGAAAGAAAGAAAGAAAGAAAGAAAGAGAGAGAGAGAGGAGAACTAAAATCCATGGCTATTATCACTATATTAATCTACTACAGTAGCCATTAAATTATAACTTTTAGATCCACCTCACATAATGAAAATGCCCCCCATTTGATGATCAGAAACCTGTTTGCGCAATACTATTTAATTTCAGATATTTCTGTTTCACTATTATTCATAAGGATAGAAAATAAGTTTATTGTTGTTACTATTTTATATTATTTACCATGAAACTAGTTCATATGAGGGAGATTCTACATATTGCACTTAATTTTGTAGGTTTCACTTACTTTTGTGGAGAGAGGGAAAGAGAGATTTCTTTATGACTTTTTTTAGAGATATGGTCTGGTGCATAGGTTGATAAATACTTATACCTAAGACATAAAGAAATCATGCAGAGTTAGGGTAATTTTTTTTTTAATTAATCTAATGTATTCGGTGTGTGAAAAAGACAAAGTAACAAAACCCCACGTTGTCACATGTATTTAGAAACTTGTTCTCCATTTTCTGACATACAAATCAGATATCCAAATTTTCACTCTTCTGGCTATGTTTATTTTCAGAAAAATTTTGAAATTGATTGAAAGTTGAACGAAATGTTGTTTGTAGTATCCCTGTTATCCATTTTTGAGAGGTTTCTCAATATAACTTTAAAGGAAAAGCTATACTATAAATTCAATTCTTTTTATGGAGTCCCTCCTTGTAATATAAAAAGAAAAACATTTATAATATGTTTTAGTACTGTCGTTATAGGATTGCTTATTTTGTCTTTTTGTTTGCTTTTGCCTTTATAATATTTTTGTTTTATTATAGTCTCTATTTTTACTGTTTCAGTCTTTATAAAATTGTAAAAAGTATTTTCATTTTAGTCCATGTTACTTAAGAACTATTATGCTTATTTGTTTAATTTTTATCGGTCATGTTAACTATGACTTAATAAGACTAAAATTAAATAAAAAATTACAGGAACTACAATAATAATAAAAAAGATTAAAAAGATCAAAACGAAAACAACTTTATACTATTCAAACTGAAATATTATTTAAGCAAACAAAAACAAAGAAGAAAAGGTGTTCAAAAAGTAATTTTTGTATAAAACATTGAAAGAAACTTCCCTACCAATTATAACAGTTAAAATGGGATTAAATATTTGCTTGTGAAGATTTTAGTTTTTAGACTTGAGATATTATCAAATTATTTTAAGAACTGGATACTGTTAACTTTTAATTTTTTTTGTTACAGTTATCTCTATATATAGAACTCAGAAATAAAAACTTAAACATTTCTCTGCATAATACATATTTTCTTCTTGTATAGCTATTTTTCTAAAAAACAACAGTAACACAAATCCTTAAAAGTTATATTGTTTTTTTTATCAGAAAACATTCATGATATTAAACCAGAAATAAATAATAATTGGTCCCTGAGTTTTCATATCAAGTTGTGTTATTGTCTTTCCTAATATCTAGCATTTTGGTTTGACATAATCCCAGAAATGTCAATATAGAAGACAAGTTGAGGTGAAGAGGTATTCCATACGGAAATGGCAGTGTATACGTGGGACATGAGTGGATAATTTTTGCTTTGGTGGAGCCATAATCAAGTGTAATTTGTTGTAATTGAAATCCAAGAGGGCCACCAATTATAGTTATATCCCATCCTCAATTAATCACTCTCATTATCCCTTCTTTCATTGTTTAAAATAATTGAGCATGACCCTTCTGACGTTGAAACATTTATCAGATCCATCCACTATCATTCTACGGTATCTGTGAATGACTACTCCCCACGTCACTCGCACTAACTTTCCAGTGATACATAACAAATATGGATTCTTCCTATTACCCTCATAGTTGATCATGACTCGTTATATCAACCTTCTCATTGGGACACAATAATTGTGAAATAATATCTAAACCATAGCTTAGCCGTGTTAAATTAGATGTTGAAATCTCCAACCCTTGGTGTTGCTGATTCTCAGATATATCAGTTCAACTCAAATAAGATATCGCTCATCAATCATTAAGGATTATGACATGTACATATACGTATGGATCCAGACAAGTAACTTGCTTATTTATTTGTTTTTACTTTGGGAGAACTACATATAATAATATTATATGCACATTGTAACCATATAGGTGAAAACCCTAACTAGGTGATTTTTCACTCTTGTTCCATGGTTCTATATGTTGTGCACATTATAGCGTACATTCTTACGTAACATCCCTTAAGAAAATATATCATTGATTTGCATGCGTCATGACTAAGCACTATTTTTCCAATCGGCTACCATTGAAATCAAATATCCCCCCACTCGCATAAACAAATACAAAAGGGGCCATGATGAGAGAGAGAGAGGGCAACATGAGTATATTTTCTAGAGATATACAAACAACATTTCCCTTATATTTTTTTATTAATTATACATATAACATTATTCTAGTAATTGTACTCAGAATATGTTTCTTTTTTCCCCTAATGGATAAGGGAATCTGTGGGAATGAAAATTGAGGTGAGAGAGTTAGTGCCATGCACTACTGTGAAAACCGGTGCCTCTTAAAATTTTGCTTTTGTGGCCTATAAAAAGGCCATTCACCATTCTAAAGTATGTCATCCACAAACTCACAAATCAGAACCAAATAGCTCCTTAGTGAGTTTGTGAGTGTGTTTTCTGTGTGTGTAGCAAGCTTAATTACTAGATGGAAGATCAAAATGCTTCCAATGGATTTGGAAAAGCGTTCCGCAAGTGTAAGCCTTACCTTGCTATGGTGTCCCTTCAGTTTGGTTACTCAGGAATGTACATCATCACCATGGTTTCTTTCAAGCATGGCATGAGCCATTGGGTACTCTCAGTGTACCGTCATATAATTGCCACTGTTATCATGGCCCCTATTGCCTTTTTCCTTGAAAGGTGTCTCTCTCCTCCTCAAGTCTTTCTTCTCAAACTTCTGCATGAGTTTATAACTGTGTTTGTATTCACGTTATCGCATGTTGAACGTGTTTTTGTAAACTGGTTGTTCTGAAACAAACACACATTCTATCATGAAAAAATACATCCATGCACAAAATTTTCAAGTTTATCACACCCCTCTAGCACACAACTAGCACGTACAAAAAGTAATGTTTCTCCCGTTTTATGCGTTTTGTAACTATTTCAACTTTTTTTCCTTAATTAAATTTCGACGATTTAATAAGTGTGTGTGTTTTGATGCTCCCTTTTTACAGAAAAGTACGACCAAAGATGACTCTCCCTGTGTTCCTGAGGCTAGTGGCTCTTGGTTTTGTTGAGTAAGACTCTTCAACCCTCTCAACACATATCAAAATATATATATATATATATATATATATATATATATATATATATTCGAAGTCCTTAATATCGTACATTTTGTTTGTTTCTTCTAAGTCTTTTCATGGACCCAACCGAAAAATATTTGAATACATGCATGCATGCTTATCTGGCTATGCCTATAATACCCTTATTTATCCTTGATGTTAATTATTACTAAATACTACCTATGAAAGACAACCTCTGTATTCATCCTTGTTGGGAAAAGCCCACGTATGACTGAAGATATTATTCAACCTATTCTCATACAGCATGCGTTTAAATTTTTCAATTAAAATATGTAAAGATTAATAAAAAAAATCGATCTAAATCACCTAATAATTTCATGAGTATCTGGCTGCTTATATATATATTTTCTTTATTTATAGCTTTTAGACTGTTAATTGGTTCTGTTGTGTGTCTCATTGAAAACGAAATCGCTAAAGAAATTAAGGAATATTAATCACATAATTCAAAATATCACACATTAGAAATGTGACAACTCGACAATGGTGTTTCATCATATGGACCCACCATTTCTAGTGGACACATCACACCAAAGAAAGCAATCCACCACAAAAATGGTAAATATAATATAAAATTCTTTACGAGACTCATTCACTGACAATTTTAACATTTATAACACAATTGATTCATGACATAATATTAGGTTTTCCATGATGAAATGATTTCTACAAGTTCGATTGTTTTTTCTATTAAGAGTTGAATTTCAAGGAGATGCCTGTCTCTAAAGTTTAAGCAATTAAAATAGTTTAATCATGATTATCTTTCATTATTTTAATGATTATGCAATGGAAAGGATATTAATGCCTCTAGTGTTACTCTTTGAAGAAAATCATTTACATGTTCAACCACAAATGACAAAGAAACTGAAAGTGCAGGATGATCTAACCCGAGGAGATAAACCCTGTTAAAAACTTTGGCTTATCCAAAAAGCAGGAAAAAAAACTTGAGACAGGATATGACAAATAAAGACATCTCTTTTAGGACAAAGAATCTATCATCTAGTCTAAGTACGAAATAGGCGCATCTTTTGTACTTGGAGATATGACTTTATTCATGGATTTGGTTATGATTTGAATTAAATTTTAATGCTACAACGTTGTAATTAAGAAGTTTTGGATTACATGTTACATGGTCAATTTTATTATCATAAAAAATAGTGCTCTTTATTTTATTTTTTTTACAGAATTTGTGATCTGATAACTATGTTTGTGATGAAAACAGGCCAGTTCTTGATCAAAACTTGTACAACATGGGGATGAAGAACACCTCAACAACGTTTGCATCGGCCACAGTTAATGTTCTCCCAGCCATTACTTTTATATTGGCACTTATTTTCAGGTAACTAGATGCTTCAATCTTTTCACCATAATATTAATGACAGTTTGTTCTCTTACTCAAAAGAAAAAAGGCTAGTTGCATAGCTATAGCGGAAAGGAAAGGCACACTTATACCAGAAAGAATTTAATACTCTATACAGTACATACATATTCTTGATGGTTATGATACAAATTTTTGTTCGAACATTTCAAAAGAGAAAATGCTGTTTTTATGATTATTTTTTCCCTAAGAATATTACGGTTTTTTGTTTTGTTTTCTAGTTTCTGCATTTAACAAATATACACGTTTTTAAAGTAAGGAGACTGAAATAACATCAATTTTAATAAATATAAATACTAAAACTAGATAAATTCTTTTTAAGACTAAAACTAAAATTCATAACATTTTGAAAGACAAAACTATATCATTATTAGTGGGTCAAATTTAATTAGTGGAACAGCAAAGGCAACAAACATGATCAATTACTGGAGATTTTCATTATGGACAAGACATACATGGTATGGGACCACCCGTTGACAAGTGCCATCACAAATGGGTCATACTCACATACTTTTAAGAATATTCATAATATATATTAACCAAGACTTTGATATAATGCAATCCAACGCAATGTGTGTGTGGAAGTTGCGTTAGGCAACAAAACAAGAATTTCAAGGCATGTCTAATCATATTATATTCTTGCAATGTGGTAACCAGGTTAGAGACAGTGAATTTGAGGAAAATACACAGCGTGGCCAAGGTAATTGGAACCGCAGTAACAGTCTCAGGAGCCATGGTTATGACTTTGTACAAAGGCCCTGCCCTTCAGTTCGTCAAGGGTCAAACAACCCACCATGAAAGTGGCAGCACCACACAACCCTCTGAACAAAACTGGGTGCTTGGCACAGTAATGCTGCTAGCAAGTTGTGGTGGTTGGGCCAGTTTCTTTATCTTGCAAGTATTACACACTATCCTTGCTCTTTCTTTTACTTTCATTCATTAATTATTTTATGACTAGATGTTATATACAGTTTTATATTATAAATCAATCATAAATATGTTGATTTTTGTTATAATGGTCTTAAAATTCATACCTGCTATAAATTTTGAGTGGTTGTAAAAAAAAGTATACTGAGACAAACTAAATTCTTATTTTACTTAAATATGGCCAAGATCTAAGCAAAAAAAATGTTCTTGTACTAATGATGTTTTTGTTACTGTGTTTGTGGATTACAGTCTTTCACTTTGAAGATGTACCCAGCAGAGCTTTCAGTCACTGCTTGGATTTGCTTTCTGGGCATTTTTGAAGGTTCAATTGCAACCCTTATATTTGAACGTGACATGAGTGTGTGGTCCATAGGCATGGACTCAAGGCTCCTTGCTTGTGTTTATTCTGTGAGCACCTACCTACCCATTTGTTGTTCATACCTTATTCTTTCAATCCTGTAGACTAATTATTTAGTTTAATGGTTAATGGTTCAAGTAATTTACACTCATCTTATTATGATAATTATCTAGGGTGTGGTGTGTTCTGGAATGGCGTACTATGTACAAGGAGTTGTGACCAGGGAACGTGGACCTGTGTTTGTGACTTCTTTCAGTCCACTGTGTATGATTATCACCGCTGCATTGGGATCCATTGTCTTGTCTGAGCAAGTTTACATGGGAAGGTAAGCAAATATGCAATGTTCAATTAACATATGTACTCCCTCTCTTTATTATCAATGCTAAATTTAAAGTGTGTTTTATCTGCAGTGTAATTGGAGCTATTATCATTGTGAGTGGACTTTATACAGTGGTATGGGGTAAAAGCAAAGACAATGTGAAGAAAACCGAGGCAGAGAAAAATGAGGGCCAAGAATTGCCAATTAAGGACAGTGCAGCATCAGGACCAGACATTTTTGACAGCATTGAGATCAATGTTCGAACTGGGGCAGGAAAGAATTAATGTGCTTGCATCTCCATGAACATAATAGGTCCCTTAGGACTACTACCATAACAGATTTTCCTACTAATTATAAAATGATATCTATAGAGCTTTTGTGCTGTGCTCAAATTTCCCCCAATGCCTGCTATAGTGGCTGCATTTTGCTATGCACCTTTTTCTTGTTTTGCTTTGACCCTTTGTATGTTGATGGAGCTTGAGTAAGAGTAAAATAACGCATTGATGCTTTTGTCTCTGATTTTGTCCTTTAGATCCTCTCTTTCTCTCGGTTTTACTCTTTTGGTGTGTTTTATTTTTCTGTCAGATTTTCTCTTCAAACCTGTGCTTAGCAAATCTATCTATACACTATATAAATGAAACCTTTTCTCCACTGTGTTACAGATTCTTTTTTCTCATATTTTATTATAATTTAACACTATGTTTAGGAGGAAAAAAAGTGAAAGGAATGAAATAAAATACAAAATAAAATGAAAAGAAAGTCAAATAACTTTTTAAGTTATTTGGTTTTAAAAGTAAAAGAAAAGAACAGAAAAGTATTCATATAAAATGACAGTCATCTAAATACAAAAAATTATATGCACATCAAATAAAGATATTTTTATTTTTTTATAATTTTTTTTCAACACGTAAGAAAAGAATCGCATAGTTCTTTATTGTTTATAATTTATGAATTAAAAAATTAAACAGCCCATTATGAATCAAACAGTAACAAAAAGATTGAGCAACTATTTTCCATAGTAACATTGAGAAAAAGACAAACTACACAGCAATGAAAACTATAGAAACTTACATAATAATTCACTTCATTGTACAGTGCATCATTCAGACATTTTCATAAAATATTGCACAATAACTGACTTTAATGAATTTCACATATCAGACTCATATGGAGGATTAGCGTGTACAGACTACACTTAGTCACTTTTTTTATCATAGCAATATAGGAGTTATGCTTATCAAGTTCAAAACGAAATGGTAGCATAATGCAAATCGTAAAAGCTTTCTCTGTAAACAAAACAAAAGTCATTGCTACAAAATCATTTTGGATAACAAAGTATATCAATAACCAGTAAAGCTGAAAATAAAATACAAAATTAAGTTCTACTAATTAATACGGTAAGGGAACAAACTGAAATTTCTATATTCACAGTCTAATATTTCTACTTCAAAAGGTGTAATATATATACAATAAAAATATTTAATACATAAGGATTAAGAGAAGATATTATAAATTTGTCTTATGCACAGTTTATTATGTGTTGGTATAATTTTCTATTATCTAATTTTTATTTTACGTTTCTGTTTTAGTGTAACTTTGTATCAATTTGGGTCTTTCTTTCATTATTCTCCACAAATTAGAAGTAGGAAAATATCAATCAACTTTAACTTTGATAGATTAGAATAAAAGGATTGTAGAGGTAGAGTTTTAGTAAAGATGTCAGTTGATGGGAGGTGGAGCCCGATGATAACTGTATTAAATCTGCTTGAGAGTTTTCAAGAATGACAATTAATATTGAAATGTTTGGTATGTTCATAAAATACTGAATTGGCAATAATATTAAAAGCACTTTGGTTGTCACAAAAGTAGAACCGCAAATTTGAAACAAGTGATTTGAAGATGATAAAGTAAATAAGATAGTCATTAGAGTTTAGAGTTTATAAGAGGTGGATGTAAAAGTACAGTACTCAGTATCAGAAGAGGAGTGAGGCATATTGTTTTGTTTCTTGGTCCTCTATGAGATTAAAAAATTTATGAGAAAGAAACAATAATCAGTAATTGAGCAGCGGAAATTAATACAAGTTTCTCAATCAACATCACTAAACCAAATATTTGTAGAGGAAGACTTTTACGAAAGAGGAGTCTCTTGCCCGTATAACTTTTGAGATAACATAGAACTCACATGTTAGCATTATGATATGCTTGAGTGTTCATCAAAAGTAATGTTTTCTTACCAAGTTAGTGTAACCTCCACCAGCTAATCTACTAGATATCATGTTGAAATCTCTCAAGATTGAGTTTCATGCTCATCTCTTACTTGGAGCTTTTCTTCTTATCTCTTTCTCGCTCCTCCTTGCAGGTATAGTTCGTAAGACTTCTATGTTTGATCTACCACTTAATTTGTTTGATTAGGGTATAATACTTTTTAATGTCATTCCATATATTCTGTAGAAGGTGCACCAAGTCATTGAATATTGGATGACACCATTTGACAAAGTATCGAACCAATCAAGAGTTATATGGTGTCTCGACAAACATATTACATCACAATATATTCAATCCTACATTTATTAGCATTTATGTTTGAAAGATTGTCAAGTGAGAGATGAAGTCTTAAGGTTTGGTCCATCATCAAGAGTTATATGATGTCCCGTCAAATATTACATCAGAATATATTCAATCCTTCATTGATTAGCATTTATGCTTTGAAAAGATTGTCAAGTGAGAGATGAAGTCTTAAGACCTCGTAAATTGGTCCATCTTTAATACAAGGTAGTGAGAAGAAATCAATTCACTTATGATCTAAGAAAACAAAAGTTGAAAACAACCCAATTCAAATTATTTCACAAAAATAAATTATGTTAATACCATACAAAATGAGTATAACATTATGTTACTACTTCTTATTAGTAGCCAAGAAAAATTACATATCATAATTCAATATTCATGATTTAAAAATATCATAATTAAAGACACATAATTTAAATAATTTTTCTAATTCTTAATCAATGTCTCTAATTAGTGTCAATTTTATAAATATTCAAATATTTTCATTTTAATGCATACATTATTAAAGAAACTAGTTAATAAACCTATTAAACCACTTCAAGCTACTATTAATTTATTATGAATCGTGCTTTCATCTTTTTATCCCGTAGTCATACTATATAAATTGCTAACTTCAAAATTTATGCTTATTGAATTAGGTATAATTTAAATAAATAAATAAATAAATCTTATAGAACTTAAATTGATTATCGACTTGGTCAGAAAAACAAATTACTTATATTAATCAAATTAATAAATTATTATCAAACTAATAGATAAGAAATCGAATCACATAAATTAATTTATATACGAATAATATAAAACTTATAAATAATTATATATGATATTTTGATTTATTTTAACTATTTCTTACACTTAATCTCATATTTAATTTTTCTTTTATAATTTTCTTTTTATATTTTTTATTTTATTTTATACTAATGTAACTTCATACACGTCCATATTAAAATAAACTCATATTTTGTATTTTTTTTAACCCTAAATTTCATCTCTTGTTATCACTATACAGAACTCCTAATAATATCATTCTTTTTCTTGGCACAAAATATATTTTATTTTTCCTTTATTTTCTTTATTTTCCTTTATTTTCTTACATTTTCTTATTTCTTTCTTCTTATTTTTTGTTTTTCTCTTGTTTAGTTTTTGTTATTCTTGTAAGACTCTAATTTTGATCTTTAATTCTAAATTATTTTTAAATTAAAAACAAAAACTAGCCAATTGTAATAAATTATATTTTGTCGTTTCTTGGTTCTGATAAAACCGAGACTTTGGCAAGACATTGGCTCTCTAGTTCAGTTCTTTTGTATTGCAACTGAACCAATCAACCTCTCTTACATCCAAATTTTCATCACCATCACAATCCTAAGAGTCAAAAGCGAGAGCCTTTAAATAAAAAACAAAAAAAAAATGGTAATGTGGGTATTTGGGTATGGTTCCTTGATCTCGAGAGCTGGGTTTCAGTATGATGAACGTGTAATTGGTTTCGTCAAAGGCTATCGACGAGTCTTCTACCAAGGTATCGTTTTTCTCTCTTTTTCCCATCACTTTTGTGTAAAAGTACTCAATTTTATTACCCCGTAATGCATCAAAAACAATCTTTATGGTTTTTTCTTATGTGGGTTTTCCCTTTTAGGCTCTACTGACCACAGAGGGACCCCTGAGTTCCCGGGAAGAACGGTGACCCTGGAGCCTGCTGAAGGAGAAATATGTGTAAGTATTCCCAAATTTGAATCTTTTTTTTTTTTTTTTCAGACTCGATTATTCAGGTTGATCTGTAATGATAACAAAACAAGTTCCATATTTCTCCTATTTAATAGTTATGTGAAGTTTATACTGTCGTTCTAGTATGTGTGTGCAAGCAAAGTATGATTACATTTATGATGGGCATATGATAACATATTATGGTTCATTTGATGGAAATTGGCGTCTTTAATTGACAGCATATTATATGCTAAGCAATAAATTTCTCATCTTTTCGGGTGGATAGGCTAAGTTAGAGTCGAATATGAACCTCTCTGGCTGTTCCTTTTTCTTTATTTTAGTCATTTTTCTGTTGGTGTAGGATATTGAAATTATTGGCGTATAGCTTTTGTGCCTACAATTTATGCTTAAGAAAAAAAAGGTGTTTGGCAAGATATTTTGTTGATATATCTGTTTTCTAATTGTTTACCATTTGTTGTATCTCTATAAAGAGATAGCCTCTTTGCACTAACAACTATGGTATACTTACTGAGAGTATGTTTAGTATTTTAAGGGAAATCAAATTAAAATTCAACATTTTTTTGTCGGTTGTAAAAGTAGAATTGCATTTCAGCTATTGCTCAATCATGGTTGCACATTTAGCTCTTATCTCGTCAGATAATTACTTTGGCATTCTGTTCTCACTTTTAAGTATTATGTGAATTCATATATCTTATAATGTAATTTTCAATTTCTTATGAGTCAAAATTATCAAATGCAATCGATATTTGATACTTACTTTATTTTGCAAGGAGATAGTGGGGAGTTGCTTACAAGATCTCGAAGAAAGAAGATGCAGAAGCTGCATTAGCGGTATGCTTTTTAAAATATTTCTATATTATAGGAATATTATTATGGTGCAACTAAAGTCCAAACCGAGTATATTTTTTTCCCAATAACAATGTTGACTTAGCTTACAAAGTGGATTGTTTGCTGTCACCTTTGTTATTGTGCATTTCCGTTATATTTTCATTTCCAATACGCATACTTTCTGCTGTTATTTTAGATGAATTGAGCTTAAATATACCATCTCAAACAAGTCAAACCAGTACACAACCAGATAGGAAACTTGCGTAAACTTTGTGCTATTGTTATGTAGCCTTGGGTGTAATCTATTAAAAAAAGAGAGATTCAAGTCTTAAGTTCAAGCTTGAACACTATGCTTGAGTTAAAACCTCTGGAAATGGCTAGGCTTTGTGATCTTTACTATCTCCATTTTTAATGAATGAATTAGTACTATATTTTTGCTGTGCATTTTTAATTATTGGATGAGATTCTGAGCCCTGTTCTGGTTTGCATATAACTCCATGTCTACATAGAACAAAGATATTTGGATATACTTCCTTTCCTGGTTATTGTCTTATTGCCTGTGCAGTAATATCTCAAGGTGCGGCCAAACCCTGTTTTTTTATAATGATAAAATTAAAATCTCTTGCTCAAACTCTGTTATAGGAAAGGATTTAGTAGGCTTGCAACAAACTGAAAGCACCCACAATTTGGAAATTGTACACTAAAAGGAAGTAGATTTTGGAAGGGTACTAAGTTGGTTGATTGGATAATGTAACAGGTTGTTAGCATTTGAGGGTATGCTTCTGGTGAAAAAAGGGGGTTATATAGTTTTTGTGCATAAGATAAGGGTAGGAGGTTAATTTTGCTTAGGCATTTTGCCTGGGCAGATAAAGTATTTTTTGCCAGGAGGTTTTGCTCTGGGAGAGAGAGTGACTACTCTATATTTTATTTACTTGTTCTTCCTGTTTTGGATTCAATAAATGCCTCATTTCTATTCTTATTTCTGATATATTCAAAGTGTAATTTTACTGCACAGCATCTGGAAGAAAGGGAGAAGCAATACGACAAAAAGGAATATCTTGATTTTTATACTGTAAGTGCCACATACTAAGGTTATTTTTTAGAGTACATTATTTTGTTCTGCATTACATTAGTAGTTTTTCCACTTATGAAAATAGACATGTATGAAATTTGTTTCAGGATGTTACCGCTACATCTCCAGCTGTTTCTGGAGTGTTGTTGTAAGTGAAAGAAACTACCTTATAAACTTCTTCGCCTTTTGCATGTTTTGGTAATTAATGAGAACATGTTACAGATATATAGCAACTCCAGACAAGTCTAATGTAAATTATTTGGGCCCTGCATCTGATGAAGAGATTGCGAGGTATTTATCTTCAATCCATGTATTCAACTTTATAGAAGTTAAACTTTAGTATTCTAAGATTATAAGTTCGGAGTTCCTGGCCCCAGAGGCTTATGGATGATTTTCTGACATGACTGGGAACTGAAATAGTGAAAGTTTTAGGGTGTGTTTGATTTTTACTTTTAAAAACTGATTTTAGCTTAAAAACAAAAACTGAGAAAACAGATACTCGCACCATCTTCAAGCCTTATCACATTCAGCATCACTGCAAAAGACTCAGGAACTATTTGGACCACAATAAATGATTACCTAGTCAAGGATAATTATTAGTTGTGGTTCAAAACAATGTTCTTTTGACACATGGATAATTTGTGGTATATCTGTGATATATTTTTAACATTCAAAATTTAAAATCCTCAAACTAACACACCTGACATAGTGGTTTAAACTAAAATATAGTTTCTCTTTCTTTTTCATTTTACAGGCAACTAATTAAGGCTGAAGGTCCTTCAGGACCTAACAGAGATTATCTTTTCATTCTTGAAAAGGCTCTTCTTGAGATAGGTGAGGTTCTTTGACTAGTTCATGCTGTTTCAAATTTTCTCTTTAGGTTTCCTTTTGTTTTATATATGTTTTTTAAACTTTTTTTTTCCTTCTTACTAATCATTCTTAAGGATGCAAAGACAAACATATCATTGATCTTGCAAATGAAGTGAGGCGTATTCTTGAAGAGGAACACTGAATGCTTCAGTGTATTATTGACATTCTGATACATTGAACTACCCAAATTATTATATTTCAACTTCACCTCTTCCTTCCAAAACAGTTAGTTGGAAGTAATATTCAGTTCCAATGGTGTCTGTAATCTTCTCATATTACATCTTCACTTTAATTGCTGCAAAATTAAACTTTATATGGGTATTTATAAAATTAGAGTTTATTATAGATAATAACTTTATTAACAGCTATATATATATATATATATATATATTTGTTGTTTTAAATATTTATTTATCATATATTTTTATGTAGTATTATTTTAAAAATTTTAAAATATTATATATCGTATAGAAATGGAGCCATCCGATTACAAATTTACAAAATGTTTTCTCTAATTTATTAAATATATTATAATAATATATCCTGGACATTGTGTGATCAAATCAAATTAAATAAACTTAAAATAAATAAACAAAGTATATATTTTTAAATTTGATGAAAAATGTTACTATGAAATGTCTAATGAAACATGAGACAAAATCTAATTTTAATAACAAATGATTTCTTTAGATATAAAATGTTAGAGCAAATTACAGAACTTATGAAGCTTTATTTTCTGTTTAAGATATTGTTTTATAAAATGAAAGAATATAAGACATAAAACCCAAATTCATGACATGTATGTGGCAAATTTTAGGTTTTATTTATTATTATTATTAATATATATATATATATATATAAAAGATAATACCTTTCTATGGTTTTAATTTTTAATAAATATTAAAAAAAATATTTATTTTATAAATTTTTTTTTCTATTTATTAATTTTTTTTCTTCAGATAAAATAATAATAATAATAATAATAATATCTTATGTTTTACTAATAATAAATACAAATAAATTTTAAAGATAATAAAAAATTAATTTATAATTGATAATAAACTTAAAAATATTTTTATTAATATATTTTTTTATATTTATAAATAAGAAATCAAATATTAATTTTATTTATATATTTTTATAATTTTTTAATATATTTTTATGTGATTTATAATAATTTTTTTTATAAAATTAAGTAATTGGTATTTGAAAGAATATATATAATCATTATGTAAATTTAAATTAATATATTATTTTATATGATATAAAATTATATAGTTAAATATATTATCTTCGTATATAAAATTATATAAATAATTATGTGTGAATTAAATATTTGTAATTTAAAATAATTAAATACATTATTTAGTACATAAAAAAAAAGTATTTTATTAGAGAAGATAAATCAATCTTATGTTTTTATTGTATTGTTTTTTAACAAATATTATTACGAGTAAAAGAAGATATAATTAACGTATGAATTACATTGTGTGTCTAAAGTTTTAAAATTTTAAAATGTGTCTATTATTATCAAATTTGATAAGAAATTAATGGACAGTTGAAAAATAATTTATATATATATATATATATATTAACAAATTAATTTAACTCATTTTAACTTTTCTTATAATAATAAAATATTACCTTAAATTTGATATCAATTTTAAATTCAATATTTAATATCATGATTAAAAGTTATAATTATAATTAAGATGTAATTTTTTTTTAATTAAGAGCTAAATAATTTTTAATAAAAAAAGAAGTATATAAATATAGAATAGATTTATATTTGAAGGAGATATGGTTAGAATTCAAATTTGAGTTTTAATTTTTTATAAAATAAAAAAAATTGAATAACATATAAATAACAAAATCTTTACCTTAAAATTTTAAGTTAAAAATAAAATCATATTTTCTGATGTGATTGTGTTTACGATTTATTTATAAACATTTCTCTAATATTATTTCTTTCATAAATACTAAATAATTGGTATAAAATAAAATTATAATTTATTTCAATTCTTAATAGAATAATTATTAAAAGAGAGATAGTTGTAAGTGTATTAATTTTCTCATTATGAAAATCATAGGTACTTTGATTCAATAATTATTTTTTAAAATATCATTAATAAAGGTAATTATGTATTTTTTTATTTTTATTAAAAAGTAAGATTCTAAAATATATTTTACTTTCTAATTAATAAAAAATATATATATTGTAAATTTAATTTTATAAATAATTGAGTTAATTATTTGCAAATAATATAATAATATTATGTTAGTGATTTAATTTGGTTAGATGAAAAGGAATGTATTATAGGATCCTTATGCAAGTCTTCATCATTGAAAAAAAATGTCCCAAACCAAATCTCAAGAAATTATTTATCATCATCAACATGAGTCTAGATATCATTTATAAAATACTGTTAAGTTCATTATTAAGAACTTCCTCTAAATTTTCCCAATATTATCTTCCAATTCTTTCTTCAACATAACATATTTTTTTCTTTATTATTTTTCCTCTGATATTTATTGTCAAATTTATTATTTTTATTAAAACTTTAAAAATAATTAATCAAAGCAATAAATTTTTAATAAAAAAAATAAGAATTTTATTAAGAAAAATTATTAAAAGGAGTCTCGTTATATAAAGGTATAGAGATATACATAACAAACTATTAACTAGTTTCCCTTTTTTTAGTTAAGTGAGTTTTTTTTAATAATTTTAAACATATTTAAAAAGCTGTTTTTTCTTTAATATTCAGGAAAAATTTTTTTTTCCACCAAAACACGAAACCGTATCGTCTTTATAATAATCTATTTTTCTTCATCCACGACACGAAAAACGACAACAATTCAATCCCTGCGAAAACTGAAACCCTAACAGAACTCGGAACCGAAAATTCCCCCAATCGAAATCAAATCATGCGAAGCGTCGAGGTGGCCAAGACAGTGCTCGAGGTCGCCGACGTGGCTTGGGCAGCCGTTGAACACACCCACCATTACCGCCACCACAGTCATTCCGCCGCCGCCGCCCCCTCCGCCCCCTCCGCCGATGGCTTCCCCTCCGACCATGATTTGGAGGCCCTGCGATCAGAAAATCGACGTCTCAGGAACTTGCTCAACCAGAATCTGAAACTTCTCCAAAACCTCTCTGAATCGCCTTGCCTCGACAATTGCCCTCCCGATGTATATTCAAATTTCAATAACCCTTTTTTTTTCCTCATTCTATCAAATAATGTTATTTTCTCTAATGGGTTTTCTTTTCTAAAAATATAGTTTTCAATTTCAGCAAAGAAGCTTTTCTGTTTAATGTTTCATTTTAAAATGAAATTCAAAATTGTTTAGCTTTATCACCCATGAGCACTTTACCTAACCTTCAACCACAGCGCCAGTTTGTTCTAAAAGTTGAAAAAGGTTTTGTTTTTTTGATGTAATAATATTTTATGAAATTAATTGTGATGTGATGAATCTCTGACTTGATCTCGATGATGGATTTTATTTTGAAACATGTGTCAGGGTCTGTCTAATTGACAAACGTGCATGAATTCGATCATGGCTATGCATCGAAAAGCTAATTTCTACTGGGAGACCACTTTATTTTTGAATTGGATGCTAGTTCTTCCATAATAAATGAAAAGAAAATTATATTATTTAATCGATGAAGCTAATTGTTACCGAATGTAATATTGATCGGATTGGAAATGAATCGAGACTTCAGACATCATAAAGTTGCCATTTTTGGTGACATATACCTAACCATCACCCTCAGCCCGATGAATTAGTTGAATTAGTCTATAGTCTTGAGAATATAGGTAATAAATAAAAAAAGAAGCTACTTTTTGGTTATTTTAAAATTGGATGCTTTTAGTTTCTGAATAATTGGGTATATGATAGCTACTTAGGGTGCTGGTCAATCATTTTGGGCGATATTATTTCATGTACATTTACGAATCTGTAAGCATTTCCATAATTTTATTCCAATGATTATTAGTTTTGCTGCATTGTTTTCTGGGCGTGGCCATGATGTTTTTACCTGTTCCTTGTTTATATTTTGGGGATATTTGGTTATAGTTGAATGACCGGTTAGTTGCTACCATGAGGTCTGACGAGTACCTGACTCGGCTAAAGTTCCTACAACAGGAAACTGCTAGAGGAGGAAATCAATTTCCTTTCAAGGAGGCCACTGGTAAATTTCTCTGTTATTGAAGGTGTGCCTTGTATAATTTGGAATACTTAGATATTGACATTTTTTTGTTGTTGTATTTGACAGAGGTTGATTATCAATCAGCTGACATTTTGGTCAATGTTGACTCTCAAGAACCCAGTTGGTGGGTTTGGGTTAAGGATGACATCGATCCTTGTAACATTGAGGAATTGAGTGGAATTGATGATGAGAGTTACTTGGTCATCAGTGAGGATCATGTGGTTGATGGTGTCGCCAACTTTATGGCCAAATGCATTTTGTCAGACCCGAAAGCTCTGGTTTGTGTGTGTTCGTAAAATATGCATTCTCAGTTATTTCTTTTGCTGTATCTGACATTATTTGTGTTGTTATAATTGCAGGATTTTTCACCCGAGGAACTGCAGAAAGGTGAGTTTTCTGTCATAGTTTTGTATCTTAATGGTTTTTCCTTTACATTTCCTTCACCTAAACCATAAAAGCTATGTTGAATTGTGGCTTATAATCTTCTCTAGGTCAAATGGATTGGTAACAGGTTCTCCAATCCTTTTGTTTTTTGTGATTGGTGAGGAAATTGTTAGGGACGAGGCCCAACCTCAGTAGAATATTGAGGGTATTGAGGGTGGGATTTGGGGGGTTTATTACCAATGGAACAAAAATCAGGAGCCTAGGGATTAGTTAGCTGGTTATAAAAGTAGTTGGGAAGTTTGTAGCTAAGGAACTTTAAACAAGTAAAAAAGTAGCTAATTAGTTATATGATTATATTGCATTAATAGTTTGTTAACTGAACTTTCTCAGTTTAAGGGTGATACCCTAGTTGGAGAAGGAGTTCTTCTTTCTTCACTGTCAATAACAGAAAACAATTTATTCTTTTCAACCCTTTCCTTTTTGGATTTTTCTACACTAATCCAGTGATCCTATGGGTTCCTATCGATTTAGTCTGACCTATCAGATCTCCTGTTGGTGAGAATGGTGTTAGGACTCAGTTCTTGAGTCTTCCCTGGAATTCCTAAAGTGAATGACCATCAAGTATGCTTTGCAATTTCGTTGTTCAAGATAATAAAAATGCGGAAGGAATTGATGAGCATTAAGTAACTCTGGCCAATGGATTAAAAAATATGATTGAATTGGAGAATGACAACACCAATGAATAGCACAGCAGGTGCCAGACAAGAATCTGCCTGCATTGAACAAACACACTAAAGAGCACAAGAAATCAATGAATCCAAATGTAATGGTGAACGACACACACGTTCTTGGGCATTAAAGGTTGAATTACCTACATTTGGGTGGATATGTTGGACTCAATAAATAAACACACTGAATTTTGAATAAATTTTAAAAATAACCTGGTTTTTAGACTTCTTGACAAAGTGGGATTAGGCTTCATCAGAATGGATGGGATTACGTGCATTGGGGTCATTTTGCAGAAAGAAAAACACGAACATAATGTGGGAGAATTTCAAAGTGGCATGGATGCGAAGATTTGATGTACGTAGCCTTGCGAACTTCTACGAAAGATTGTTGACATCCATAAGAAGGGTACTGTGGTGGAATGCATCCAAGAATTTGAGGTTTTGGGGGCTCATACCAGTTATCAACTTCAGAGGACCTGCAATTGGGGTATTTTGTGGGAAGGCTAATCCAAGAGATGTGATGCTGAATACATCTGCATGACTTGGGGGAGATGATAACTGATGAGAATGATTGCCAACAGTTTCAAAACACGCAGGCTTTTACTATCTGGGTTGGGGGCAGAGTCTTCACCAAGCAGGGGCTGATTCAGCACCGAAGTGTAGCCTAATAGCAAAGGTTTACGAAATATGAGTAAATGTCAAAAGAAGAGAGGAAGGTCATTGCTCCAAATGTGGACTACCTTTTGTCCTGCACTCAGGTGCCCCGAGCTCTGACACATGCGTAGTTCATTTTGTCAAAAGTATGCACAATGGGTACTTAGTTAGGGAGGTGGTTATAACAGTAGTTGGGGAAGTCCTTTAGGTAAGGAAGTTTAAAATAAGTGAAAAATGTATAATTCACCCTGCGCTCTAGTCTAGCATTCATATCCTAACAAAAGCTATTGTTCATAGCAACCATAAACTTCTTACTTAACAGCTGAGTCATTAATTGGTGACTATTGTGCAGCATGAATGATTCTAGTGGGCAGTTCCTTTCAAACATGATGGATGAGGCGAATACTTTTTCTCATAATCTTCCAACTGAATAATTCCTTTTAATTTTTCTACATATAATAATGCCTTTATATAAAAAATTCTGATCCTTGGAACTGGGCACCATTGTCTTGCTTTCAAAATCTGATACTTGTTTTGTAGACTTAAATTAAAAATTTGGTCTATGCCTGTACCTGACATTTTTTTGCTGTTTTAGTCCTTACATGAAAATCAAACAAGAACTTCACATTTAGATTCCTTTACTTAAAAAAAGAATTTATCAATTGATCTCTACTGTGCCAAAGTTATAACTGTTTGATTTCATGCAGTCCTTGTACCTGACTTTTTATTTTAGTCCCTACATGAAATACTTCTTTACTTAAATTTTTTAGTCTTGAAAAAAAAAAAACTCAGCATGTTGGTCCCTACATGTTTCACTCCATTTTTTGTTTTGATCCGTCCATGAAAAAAATTTCTAAATTCTATCATAACTTAAGCTACTGGCTATGTGTTATTTGTAAACTTTTTACTTTGAGAACAAAGATGTAAACTTTTTCATATAGAAACTAAATAAAAAATGCATCAAATGTAGGGACCAAATTTATAATTTAACCTTATTTTATTCATTTTCTTAATTACCATTGGCAATATTTTGATTGAAAGGATTTTGAATGAAGTGCAATTACACATTTTTTGCCATTGTGATTAAGTAACAATGTTTGCATCTCATAATTCAATTTATCTGATGACAGCAATATCAAAAGCATTGCAAGGTACAAGCAAACTGGAAAAGATTGTAGATATATGGCAGGCTGGGAAGTTGTTTTATACTCTGGCTACGTGGGGACTTGCTTTGGCTGGGTAATTTTCCTTCTCTCTCGCTCAACTGTTATTTTGAATGACTTGCTTTGTTACCTATAATCTTTTCTTTTCCTGGACTTGAGAAAGACAGATACTAGGCAATATAATGAAAATTGATAAAGGATCTAAAATAATTTCAAGAGGATAAACTTTTTTATTACTTATTTTTTAATATTTTGATAACAGGCTTTACCAAACTCGTGCGATGTTAAGAGCTGCTGCAAGAGGTGTTCATTCAGGAAGTAAAGTTGCTCTCATGGTTCTCTAAAGGTGGTTGTTCCATGACCTCTTGGCAAATGTATAGTCAATGCTAGTCCATGGAGCTTACAGTCCCTTGTCTGACTATCAGCCTATTGTTAATGGTTTCCTACAACTTCTTGCTGATGTAAATAGTTTTTAAATAAAATTATTCGTATTCTTATCTAGCTGTGAATTCACGCGAGCTTCTTACTGATACTGCTTAAGTGTTAAATTGTATATGGAATGATTTAATACTTGTCTTTCTTAATATCCCCTTGAAGGCTTTTATCATGTGTGGATGTTAATATACTAGATTCGTTCTTGTAAAATCAGATATAAAATTAATGTTTTAAAACCATAAATCTCCTCTGCAAGTGGCTAGTTTTTTTATTGAAAGTAATTATGGCATCAAATTAATTTTTAGAATTTTTGTAATAGAAGGTTCCAATAGACTTGCAATGCTTTGGGATCAATTTTCATCATGGTTTAAGGTTTGATTGGATTGTTTTAATACCATACCTATATAGTCGAATAGAAAAAAAAATGTATATTTACTCCATGAACTTATTGTGGATCAACCCCATGCAACAATTCTTGCAAGAAAAGTGACAACTGTATACTACTGCAACAAAATATGAGTTCTAGTGTGGCCGTTTTGAAACATATTATCAGCTTAAGAATGTTTGATAGTTGATAACTTGATGAAACCTTTAAAAAATGCAAACAAACAACTCTAGTAGAAATTGCAAAATTAAAAAAAAAAAAGTGATTGAGTTAATTCATGATATCATTTTAAGAAGAAAAATATTAAGAACACATTCTTCAGTATCATCTTTTGAATCGCCTTTTTATTCTGAGTGAAATTTATATATATATATATATATATATATATATATATAGCTTTTTTTAGAGTTTAAGATTTATGTTTTAGGATTTAAAATTATTTGTGGTTCCTCAAATTTAGTATATAAAAACTAAAATTATATATATATTTCAATTTTGAACATAAAGTTGTAAAAAATATATAAGTTTAAATCTTATGGCTTGGAGATAAATTGCTCTCATTCTTAGAATATCATAGTATTAAGGGTAATTTATCTTTCTTCTCATCCATTACCTCCCTCATCGCTTATGCATTTGAATGTCCCACAAATATTGATGATGGCGGTTTTGTATTGTAATGTCATCTATAATGTCATCTATTTCAGCATAATTAAGACATTCTTCACCATATTTTCTTAACATCAACATCTCCTTTAAGTGACAATGTTTTGTATTTTGTTTGTCTTCCAAATTCTTCAATTTTTCAAGGGATATACTTTCATTAACTTAAATAACTAGTCCTACTCATCAAAATAATCAAGACTTTATAAGGGAAATAGGAGGCAAGAACCTACCACGGGTGGTCACGGCGGGTTGATGCATAAAAAAAGTTGGGAGCTCGATGCCTCATAAGGTACAAAAGTTGTCTTGTAATTGCTTTACTTTTCCACCTCTTTCGTACAATATCCATATATCATCATTAATATATTTAATAATAAATATATACTCAGATATCACATCATACACTCATTAAGTGTTTACATAATATCATAATTTCTCATTCATTAATATAACTTAACACTTGACTTGACTGGATTGTTAGTATCATCATATACACATTGAATTTAGATTCCAAAGTCTAAATATGTGACCATCTTTCCTAAGTTCACTTTTATAACCTAACTAACATTATTCCAACCTCATCTTCTCATCTTTTTTATATGAGGACATAAATTTTTAAGATGAACAATTTGAAACTATTTTATCTTGTAAGTCAACAATTATAAATTTCTCTCAATTCTTATCACTTGATATCTTATTTAATGTAAATTAAATATAAATAAATTTAAAATATCTGGATATATTACCTATTGGTAAATTGAAATATTTAGTATATTATTTTTAAGTTAAAATCTCTTTAACTCAAATATAAAATTAAATATTTATTAAACTAAATATTTATAAAATTAAATATTTATAAAATTAGACATTTGTAGTGATACGATAATAGATCACTCATTTAATATACTTTAATTTATTAATGAGATATGAAATAATATATAAAAAGGGCAATGTGCCAACACTAATATCAAAAAAGACCTTAAAAAATGATAGAAAACAGATTATGGCTTGAATGATTAACCTTCCAGAGAACAAGATATTACACTAAAGTACCAATAATAAAGACCAAGTGTTTGATGAAACTTGAGATACAATTCTTATACAGAATTCACAAATCAGTAACTACAACAGATAGGAACATCTGTGCAAAAGCAATGGACAGAACACAACAGAACCCACAATAAAATTAATGAGACTACAAAGCTACAGGGATCATCAACTTTATAAGCAATAACATACATGAGGGCATCAAAATGGGAATAGGATTCTCCAAAGAGGGTGCAGCAGAAGCAATCCTACCAACAGGGCCATTTGCAGGAGAGAATCCTGGAAATGAGCTTGTTGCAGGCATGACTGAAGATTTGGGTGCCGTTAGACCTGTTCCTTCTAATTGCGGTGACGGTGAGGGTGATGGTGATGGTGAAGGAGATGAAGGAAATGCAAATACTGATTCCCTTGCAACTGATGTAGGTGGCGCTATAAGTAGAGGGAATCGTTGAGGGCCTGCATTATTTCAATATATTTAGATGGGATGCAAGAAATTAGGACTTCAGTATCAGTTCAGTAAACATGTCATCATATTTTTTGTGAGGGGGACACCAGGAACTGAAAATTGGAACTTCCCACCTATGCTACGTGCAAGTACTTTAATCTGCATTATCAAATTGCAAGATACCAAAATGTAACCCGCCTTGATTATGCAAATAAACTGAAGAGGTTTAGTTCACATAAAGTATGCTTGTCATGAAATAGCACATAGAAAAACTAATCAATACTGAACATAGTTCACATATTCAGAATTAAACCATTTTCTAGTATAACTGAATTTATTTATCTATCTAATTAATCTAACTTGTCAGAAAATAGACCACACAATTGGAAAAATAAACCCCCCTCCTCGAAAAGAAAAAAATTATTATGTTGGACATCTATCAAAAACGGATTTGGCTTCTTAATGTAAGTAATCTTAGTTGTTAATAAGAAAAAAATCGGTTGATAATCCATTATGACCATGACTTGTTGGACATGTGTGCATAATATTAACTGTATCGTGAACGAATGAGATCACTCACTTTACCTTCCAGAATCGACCAAAACAAGGTTTATTGTAGTGGTTACAACGACTAGAAAGTGAATATGGAATTTCAAAATACATTTGTAGTTTAATTATACAGAAGTGTTAGCTAAACTCTAACCTGGACAACGAGGCTGAAGAGATGGGGACAACCTGCAAGGTGGCAAGAAAGTTTGAATAGGACTAACAAGCAGAATATATGATAGAAATATATCAATCACACAAGCAGGTGCAAGGAGGATAAACATACATTGTTAATATGTTGCCATTGACAAAACCATCATAATTGCACGATGTCACATTGCAACCTGAGCTCATCTGTTGCTCGGTAACATTACCAAGTATAAGATTGCTTCTTTTGCATTGCATGCTGGAGCAAGAGACAGTTAGAGAAGAGGGAATACAGTATAAACTGCAGGTAGAGAGACAAACCCAGATCAACTACTGTTTAGTAATAGATCATTCTCCAAGAAAGAGAAATCTACATTTACTTAAAAATAGGAGAAGGAATAAATTGAAACAGGAAAAAGAAAAAAAAGTTTCTTAGTTAGTACTCTAAATTTTGTGGTCCACAGCTACACTGCACACAGTGACTAGCTGTAATGGTATAGCTTCCATTAGGGACAAGCAAGCCAAAATCAGTGGCATATTTTGGAAAATTTGATGCACAAGCTGTAACAAGAGAACAGGACTAGTGATTGATTATGAAACAGAACTTAAATGAAAGGTAGCACAAACAAAACCATCCTCCCTACTTTAGTGAAGAAATCATAGACATTGCACAAAAAAGTCATCACCAATTTAAAAGCTTGACACTATAATCACAAACTCAAAGCTGAACAGGAATACGAGCATATAAAGGTTTACTCATAAACAACATAACACAACCACATTCAAAGAAGATCAGGCCTTTTCGTTTGAGAAAATATATTTTATTTTCATTTCTTGTTTCTATAAACAACTAAAATTGTACATTTTAACTGGATTTTGTACTAATCTTTTATAATAAAAAAGAAATTAAAATTAAGATAGTAATTTTGTAAACATAAATGAAAAAAAGAGAAAGATCAAGAACAAAGAAAAACATTTCATACATGTCCTTACTTGTCCTACAAAGTGAAATCCTTTCTTCAAGTAGATAGAAAATCAGGGTTACCAGGTATTGGAACAGCAAGAATATCTCCATCAGAGATAGCTGCACTCCCCATGTCATTGACGTTCATCAAATCAGTAATTGTGGTGAAATATCTAGCTGCAATGGCAGCCAAAGTATCAATTGGCTTTACCACATAGGAGAGGTAAATTGAAGGCAAAGAATTATCACTTCCATTGAAGCAAGTGCATGGAAGTGGCACCACAAGGTTCTGACCCACGTTAAGCACTGAAGGGTCAGCTATGGAATTAGCCTCCCTAAGCTGATCAGGGGACACCAAACCCCCATACACTGAATCTGCAATGGAAGAGAGAGTGTCAGAAGGCCGAGTCCTGTAACGTGCAGACACTGATTTTCTAATCCCATCAACACAGGAACAAGTGATAGGGACTTTGAGGAAGATTTTGGAAGGGAGGATGTGATGCTCTACATCAGGGTAAGAGATGTCAATGGCATTGGCAGTGAGAAGTGCAATGGAGTCTATTTGGAAGAGAGAAGCAACCTCAGAGACCTTGAGATCAGTGTAAAGGTTGTAGCCAAGAAGAGCATGGCAGGAGTCATTGTTGGAGCAAGGCTCAATGGTGGATTTGCAATTCATAGGAGCTGCATTGAGTAGAACGTGCAAGAACAACAAGAGAAAAGTACAACGCAAAACGGGATTTGTCATGTTTTGGCAATGGCTCTCACTATGTGAAGAATTGAAAAGAATGGTTTATGAGAATAGTGGACACCAAGAAAAGTTTAAACAAACATGAATTACTGGTAGGTGGAGTGTAGTATGTTCTTTGGTGAAACTAGAGGAAAAGAAAGGTGAACCAAGATGCTTTCTGCCTGAAAAATGAAGTTTGCTTCGATTCTCAAAAAGGAATTGATTTAACCCACATGTTACAGTGTGATCTTCCTGTTTTCATACAATGTTTTCAGAAAAAATATGCTAAGAGACATGGTTGAAGGAACAAACAGAAGACTAGTTGTTGCAGTATGAAATTTCCAAATTTCCTATCCAACTAGCAGTCTCCTTTGGACTGGATTTATGTCCCTGTTAATATTTACATGAGTTAATTGTAAAAAAAAAAAAAAATTCAGATAAACAAAATTAAACATAAAAAGGTCTCATTTAACCATAAAAATAATTTTATGACCTAGTTTAATTTTGAATTACATTTTAGCTATATTTCAGATAAAACATTTAATTATTACATTATAATTGATTTTAGTTTATTTTAAAATAAATGAGATATAACATTAAAAATTTAAGACAATGATTAAAAATAAATAAAAGAAAATAATATACAATATAGATTTCCTTATGAATTATCAAAACCTCACCATCATAACATTAGTTAACACAGTTGAAGATAATATGAATAATTAAAGATACCTCTTTAAGACTTAAAACTTAGGCATTTAAGAGACTACTCGTATAAATGTAGAACAGATTTTCTTTTATCAAATTGTAACTTACTTTGAACAATGAATAAATGGTCAAAATTAGTTTCATATGAAAAAAATATAAATAAATAAGGAAAAATAATTCTACAATTAAATAAACTGATGAAATGTAATTAAATAAAATAATTAATATTAATAGTTGATGTTAGATAAAAGTTGATTAAGAATTTTAATTTTAATATTTGTTAAATAAAAATATTATTCTAAGTAAGAGTAATGAATGGTTAATATAAACTCAAGTAAAATTATTTTTTTCCACTTGTTTTTAATTACATGTTAATTTTAAGTTGTTTTCTTAAAGATTCTCCTACCCTAATTTTCCAATTATCAATTACTAATTACTACACTTTTTTATTTTTCTTTTTTATTCTCGTAGATAAATCCTTCCTCTTTCAAAAATTTGGAAAGTTTTTCGAATCTTTTGCGTCATTATTAAATGAATTAAGAATTTTTTTTTCTTCCAATTTTTTTGTCCTTTCTTTTTCAATTATCTACTCTGCCCGAGAGACTCAGGAGGTCGTTACAGCTGACATTTCAATTATCGAGGCGCATGTAGGAAGCACATCTGGCTATTTGAAATGCATTTTTTTTTTAATTTCATATTATTGATAATTGAATCAGGTTTCAATTTGGACTTGAAATCCTTATACAAGGAACTGTTAAAATAAGTTGGAATATTTTCCAAAATAAATAATTATTTACAATACTATCATAATTCCTGCAGAATAATTAGAATATTAAAATTTAAATATAAATAAATTATTTTAAAAAATTATGTTATGTATTTTAATGATGAAAATAAATATTTGTGAAATAAAAAATACTTAACAATATTTTTTAAAATAAATAGTTAAAAAAATATGTACTTTGAATTAGAAGTAAGTTATTAAAAATATTTATCTAAATCATCAAACTTAACATTAATACAAATTAATATAAAAATATCTTTGTTATCTTCTTTTATTTGTTCGGCTTAAAAATGTTTTTCATGCATTCTTTTAATAAAACTATCAATTTAGTATGTGATAATATTTTAGATAAATCTTATTTTAAATAATTAAATTTATAATTTGTAATAATAAATACTGTATATATGAAATTTATATTATAATTAAAATTTATAATAAATAAATATTTAGAACCTATAAATTATACTTAAATTTAAGATACAATGTTATTTTAATAATAGATTTTTTCTTAGAGATATTGAAATTGAATTTAGAAATGAAGATGAGAGAGAATGAATAAACTAAAGATAAAAAAAAGTTAAAGATATGATTTTAAAAACTTATTCTCATTAAATAAATTATTTAAAAATACTCTCATTGAAGAATGAATCTAAAAACATTTTATTTCATCTAATTATTATAATTTATACATAAGAGATGAAAAATATTTTTTTTTATAAAAATTTTTAAATGTAATATATAAGATTATAAAACACTGAAGGAATAAGGTATAAATTAGTTTAAAATGATACTGATGTAAATATAAAATAAAATAAAGAGTTTAGAGTCAAAGATATAACCTTAATCTTCAATTACATTAGTATAGCAGTAATCAAACTATTTATCATTTTTGTAAAACATTAAAACTATAATTATTATTTTTAAAAGAGAGTATCATATCTACAGAAAATAAATTGGATTTAATTTTATAAAAATTACCATAAAATAAAAAAATTAATAACAATTATTATAATTAATTTTAATTTTAAATAGTTTATTAATATATGATAATTGCATTTTACTGTAGAATCCTTCACAAGTCAAAAATCCAAATAAATTATTGTCATTGTCTTTATGTCAACAATAAATAATTTGATTCTAACTGATAATTATATTTCAACATGTTTTGACTTATTAAGCATTCTCCATTTAATTCCACTGAATAAATATCTCTATCAGTCTAAAACCATCATTCATAGTAATATAATGTACATCTCATCTTATTTTCTTTAATCAGATTGTAACTTAGTTTGAACAATTAATAAATGGTCAAACAAACTAATTAATGAAATTAAACAGATGAAACGTAATTAAATTAAATAATTAATATTAATATTTGATGTTAAATTAAAGTTGATTAAGAAATTTAATTTTAATATTTTTCAAATAAAAATATCATTAAAAATATTATTTAAAGTAAGAGGAATGAAGGATTATAAACAAAATATTTTTAATTTAATGAATGATTTTAAACTCAAGTAAAATTAATTTTTTTCACTTAGTTTTTATCTAAATGAAAAATTTTATTTTTAAATATTTTAACTTTTTGTTTATGAAAAATTGATAAGGTAAAATAAATATTTTTTATCAATCAAAAATTTAATTTTATAATGTGAAATTTGATATGCATGTATATATTAATCTAGGAAAACTTCTCATGTATGATGTTGATAAAATTGTTCTTTTATACGGAAATCTTCCCTCTTTAAAATGTTCTACAAACTTTTTATTATCTTTAACGTATCATTATTAATTCAATTAGGGTTTCAATTTGGGACTTAATTGTTATAGAACGAGTGGTTGAAATAGTGGGTTGGAACATTTTCCAAAACAAAAATGCTTTTTATTTCTTATCTTTTCCTTATCTTCTTCTTCAAAAAAATTTCTCGTCTTTCGTGTTATTGTTAATTGAATTAGGTTTCAATTTATTCTCGTCTTTCGTGTTTCGTGTTATTGTTAATTGAATTAGGTTTCAATTTAAGATTTGAAATTGTTATGCAAGGAATGGTTCAAATAATGAATTAGATCATTTTCCAAAACAAATATTTACAGAGAGTGATTAGAATATTAAAATTTAAATATAATATAATTAAAATTATTTTAAAAAATTAAATATTATATATTTTAATGATAAAAATAAATATTTATTAAATAAAAAATATTTAAGAATATTATTTTAAAAAATAAATATATAAATATTTAGATTGAATTAGAAGTAACTTATTAAAAAATATTTATCTAATTAAACTTAATATTTATATAATTTAATATAGAAATACCTTTGTTATATTCTTTTATTTGTTTGTTACTTAAAAATATTTTTTCATTGATTTTTTTAATAAAGCTATTAATGTAGTAAGTGATAATATTTTAAATAAATCTTATTTTAAATAATTAAATTTATAATTTATAATAATAAATAATGTATATATGAAATTTATATTAAAATTAAAAGTTATAATAAATATCAGTTAAGTTGAAGATATAATGTTATTTTAATTTTTTCAGAGATATTGAAATTGAATTTAGAATTGAAGATGAGAATGATATAAGCTAAAAAAAAAATAAGGAAATGGTTTTAAAAACTTATTCTTACTAAAGAAATTATTTAAAAATAATAATGATTTAAAAAAGTTATTATAATTTATACATAAAAATGGAAAATATTTATATAAGATTTTTTATAAACATTTTTAAATGTAATATATAAGATTATAAAACATTGAAGACATAACCATGTAAATATAAAGTAAAATAAGGAGAGTAATCAAATTATTTATAATTTTTGTAAAACATTAAAAATGTAATTAATTTTTTAAAAAGAGAATATCATATCTACAGACAATTAAATTAGATTTAATTCTTCTAATATAAAAATTACCATAAAATACAAAAAAAAATTAATAACCACTATTATAATTAATTTTAACTTTAAATAGTTTATTAATATATGATAATTGCATTTTACTGTACATTCCTACAAAAGTAAAAAATAATTCAAATAAATTATTGGCATATAAAGAATCTCAACAATAAATTATTTGAATTCTAATTAATAATTCATATTTCAACTTATTTTGACTTATTAAGTATTCTCCACTTCTGTTACATTGAATAAATACCATTGTCTGTTCCAAAACCCTCATTCACTCTTCACCGTCCACCTAATAATGAAGGATCCAAGCACTCCGAACCGCATGCAAAAAGCAGAACCGAGTTCTCCTGCATGCCAAAGCTCGAAGATGAAGTCTCCATCAAAACTCACCCCAAGAAGAAGAACTTCCAAGGTAGAACTTATTCTTATAGTCAGTTATTGTATTGCATGTGACTGAATTGGAGTGATATTGCATTGCATGTTGCAGAATTAGAGTTTTTTGCTGATAACTATCACATTGCATGTCGCTGAATTAGTTTTTGTTTGCTTGATCAGAATACTACACCAAAAAAGAATAGCCCAGCTAAAAACAATAATACACCGAGAAAGAGAACGCCAAAGAATACGCCGAAGAAAAAAGAAGCAGTTGTTTCCCCAGGACCTCCTCCGAAGATCGATCTGAGGTTAGAGGCAAAATTGTCTCAAGAGGTTAGTGTGTTTTTTTAATAGTGTTTTGATTTGTGCGAAATATTAATATTTGGTAAAATTTTGATTATATAAACTATTGGTGCACTAGATCTGATGGGTTGTGGGTTTTATCCCTTTTTTTTTTAATCAGGAAGATCGAAGGGTGTATGCAGGAAGAAAAATACATCCCTTCTTTACCTTGTGGAAGGAAGAGAGGGATCATCAACTAGCTTTATTAAAGGCCAGGAGAGGAAAGAAGGGAATTAAGAGTGGTATTCATATATTTGAAAAGGATGAGGTATAATGATGATTTGATCTTTTATTTTCTTGTTTCTATGGCAGTTGAAAAACTCTCAACTGAACTGAACTAATATGAACTAACAAATATCAAACAGAAATCAAATTATTCTTTTTAAAGATCTGAATTAGTTCAAACTACCTGAATTTTAATTTATGATTAAAAGATCTGAAAAATATATTTCAAAATAAGATGATTATATTTCAAAAACTGTTTATCTATGGCCTACTTCAGTTGAATTATGTTTACCATTGTTTTTATAAAGTGTCTTTAATCTTATCTAAGAATAGGTTGACTTGTGATAAAATTAAGTGTTTGATATTTTTTTAATGTAAATTTACACTTTTGATTGATGGTATATTATTTCTTTGTTTTTACTTTCTTTTCTATATCATAAAAAGTGTTTTTTGTTAAAAAAATTATCAAAGGTTTATAAACATATTTTCTTGTTTTCTGAATTTGAAATTGTGCATTTTTTTCTTGTCAATGTAGGATAATGACTCAAAGATGGACTGGAGTAACTGGACATTTTTGGATAAAAGCAAAGTTGGGGGCATAGAAAGTTCAAATTTATCTTTTGTGGACAGTTCTGCCTTAAGTTTTGATAATATACTTAATTCTTCAAGACTCTCAAGTGATTCAATTTCAAAGAATGAGTTGAATTGTCCAAGTCAACTTTCTATACAGTCAGATAATATGCTGGTATATAATCTTTTTTTCCTATATAATATATTTGAAGTCCTCTGCCATCCCAATAACCTGTCTAATTGTAAAAAAAATATTGTCAGGATCTGAATTTGAAGGGGAATGAGAATACTCTTTCAATGCATAAGGACATTTTCAGAAAGTCAAATCCTGAGCCAAGGAATAAATTTCCTGAAGAAAGGTTTACTGTTAAATATCCTTTTGATGATAATATATTTACATTTTAACAGTGATTTATTTTGTTATTTTATGTTTATGCTATGCAAACTTCTTTTATATTGTGGATGTTTTTAATTATCTTTTTTTTCTAATGCAATAGTTCAAACTATATATATATATCTTGAACTGTGAGTACATGACTCTTTGAGTCCAGAATCATATATGTCCTAATTAATTGACTTATGTGTGTTTTTCTTTTTCTGAAAGGCAGGTAGTTCTGAAATCATTTTATGGTATTTACATCTTTAGATGTGGTATACTAATGTTAGAAATCTATTTCTGCTGCCTTCTTTCTACATTCTCTCTTATCTAACCTTAAGTTTGATTATTGTACTCTGCAGCATCTGAATGCTGCAACTTCATTTTTCTATCACTTATGCCATAGGCCTGACTAGCCAGTTCTTTTTTTCCTGATGAGGTTTTTCCATGTTTCCTGTCTTGCAGTATGAGCTCATATTACCATAGTTGTGAAGGTAAGAACAGCTTATGGATGCATAAGTACAAGCCACAAAAAGCCTCTGAGGTCAGACATTTCTTCTGGTTCATGTTGTATTTTTTCTTACATAATACATATATTCCTACTCACATGGACACACATATTAATTGCATTTTTGTATTTCGTGAATCGTGTTGGTGGTGTTGCATGACTTTGTCTTAGGTGTGTGGTAATGAAGAGGCTGTGAAATTCTTACGTGACTGGTTACAACTTTGGCAAGAAAAATCTCATCAGTGCAGAAAAGGTTCCTCTAGCAAGGGTCAAAGTAGCAGGCAAGATGATGATAATGCTTCAAAAGATATTCATGAGGGTCCCCTACAGAGTGCTCTTCTGATTACTGGACCAATTGGGGTGAGTGAAAATATATTCTGTCAAAATTGTGACTTACACCCAATTATACATAATCTTTTGCATTGTTGAAAATATAATTTAATGGGTGAAAATCTGAAGTGGAATGAAGAATGAAAATGACTCTGATTCTTAACTAACACCAGGCTGAATGACCAAATCATAAAACAATTATACTATTGAATTATAATATTTTGGAAGGACTTAAGCTCATGCACTTGGATTTTTTTGTGGTTTAAGGAATTCTAGGTAATAAATCTATATTTGTTCTTGTAATATAGAGAACTTTATTTCAAGGTCTCTTTTATTTTGCATAAAACCACTTCTATTTCTAAACCCACACAAAACCCAAATTGATACAATTAAGCCCAAATCCTTTATTATAGAAACATTTGACAAAAATAATCTAACTACAAAATTTTGACTAATACCTCTATATCAGTAAATTCCCATCACCATTGAAATAATTAAAGTAAATAAATGGAGAAATATTATTGATACTAAATTATCAATAATATTTTTAAATAGTCTTTCTTATAACGTTTTAAGTGAAGACTTCTTCTCATAACTTCTTACTGGTTGCTAATGTTGCAGAGTGGCAAGACTGCAGCTGTATATGCTTGTGCCCAAGAGCTAGGGTTTGAGGTTACAGAGGTATATCACTATTTAAAAGCATAATTTTGAAAATTTATATCTTTCATTGATAACTGGCATGTAAGATAAGTATTCCACTCATTTATATATTATAAATCATGTATCTTTAACAATCTATTTTCATGTATAGAATTGAATATCTAAGATTTGTAATTAAATATCTATAAATGATATAATAATAAATAACACAATGCCTAACAAAGTTTGTCATTATAAACACTGATAACTTCTTAAAAATATATATATATATATATATATATATATATATATATATATATTTTTAAGAAGTTATCAGTGTTTATAATGACAAACTTTGTTAGGCATTGTGTTATTTATTATTATATCATTTATAGATATTTAATTACAAATCTTAGATATTCAATTCTATACATGAAAATAGATTGTTAAAGATACATGATTTATAATATATAAATGAGTGGAATACTTAGGAATCTCCCTTCACAAAACTCACCCTCAGAAAAACAAAACTATATAAAACTAAAATGAACACAGACAAGATATATGTTGCCTTTGAGTAAAGAAGAAAACTAAACTTTCAAAAGAACTTACCTAAACCTTCTAGGTCCTTTATCCATAAATCATTTTGTTTCTTTTCTAGTTTCTTCATACTATAGATATTTTGACGGAAGGGAACTTGTTCTTTACTTGTCAAAAACAATTCAGAACATAAAAACATGTAGTATTTGGGTAGCGCATAAAAACATGTAGTATTTGGGTAGCGGTTGCAGTAATCATAAGACTGGAGATAAATAAGTTTTTATTGACATGAATTCTTCATTGCTTTAAAAGTTAAATTAGACAATGAAAAATATGTTGAAGTAAAGGAAAGAGAAAATATTAGAATTTCAACAAATAAGAAGAGAAGGTAATTTACCATACTTTTTATGTATCAAAGTTAGATAAGATTCTGTTGAGCATTAGATAACTTTAGAAGTATAATTATTCTCTTCGATTTGAGAATTGAGAGTGTAAAATTTTTTATTTAAAATAAAATGTTTTTGTTGTAGTGAAAATAACAAAAGCTTTCCACTTTCTCTTAATTATGAGAAAAAAATAACTTGATGGATAGAGAAGAAAATTGTTCTTATTTGTGGCATAAGAGACTTGGACACTTAAATTATAATGACCTTATGCTACTGTCTCAAACAATTTAGGCTTGTTGCATCATTTTCTTGGATTAGAAATTTATCAAGAGAATGATAGAGTCTTTATTTATCAAAAGAAATGTTCGGAGAAATTATTGAAAAAGTTTGGAATGTTTAGGTGTAATGCAACTAATACACCACTAGTTGTGAATGAAAAATTGAAGAAGATGGAGGAAGAAAAATTGATGCTAACAACTATAGAAGCCTGATTGGTAATATAGTTTATCTTACTAATTCAAGGTCTAATATCATGTTTGCAATTAGTTTACTTTCTCGGTTTATGAGTGACCCAAGTCATATCTATTTAGGTGCAGTAAGAAGGGTGTTAAGATACGTTTAAGACACTTTAAGTTATGGATAAAATATGAGAAGAAAACTAAAGCAATGTTAGTTGGTTTTTGTGATAGTGATTGAGTAAGATGTATGGATTATATGAAGAGTATTTCTAGATATGTTTTCTCACTTGGCTCGAGTGTATTTTTATGGTGTGCAAAGAAGCAACAAGAAGTTGTGTCTCAATCTTCTATAGACGTTGAATATATTTTTGCTGGCTTAGCAACCCAACAAACAAGTTTAGTGTTCAAGTTGATATTTTCAACAAAGGCTTTGCCAATACAAAAATTTAAAAAATAAGAGAAGTTTTAGGAATTCAAGAACTACACATTAAAAAAGAGAATATTAAATAACTTGTTGTTAAAAGTGTTTAATAGAAATTAAATGTTAATTGAAAATCTTTTAAAAGTATTTAATAGTATTTTAATAATTATTTGTCAATCTTTATAATATCTTTGAATGTAATACTTAAATCAACAAGAAATAAATAAAGAAAGAAATAAAAAAAATAAGAAAGAAAAAGAAAGAAAGAACACTTTTTTAAAAGTAAGAAAGTAATTCAATTTCAAGTTATCTTTCTTTTATTTTAAAATATTTTCTATAACTTTAGACTTCTATAATACCACCAACACCTATGTATCCCAATTGAATAAAAAGTAATTATGGTTAATCCAAATCACTTACATTTTAGCAAGAAAATAGTTTCCGTGTACATCACTTACATCTTCGTTGCTGAAAAAGCTCCTTAACTGCTTTCAAGTTACCATAAAATTGGGGTCACTCTTCCTCAACATTCTAATTGATCAATTTTTGCTCTTAAACCATTCAGAACCTTATCTTCCAAATTAGTCTTGTCTTCAGTGGGAACTTGGAAGTCTAAATAAGCTTCAAAGCATCAGCACTTTCTTGTAGAAAATCTTTTTACGCCCTCTAAGTTATCATCAATTTCAAAACACCCAGCCTGACCATCCTATATTACTCATATTCTTCCCTTAATTCTTTCAGAAACAGACCTTCATTGTCTTCATAAAAGGAATCAAGCTAATCTTCATCTCATAAATTCTGGCCACTTCTGTACCTTTACATAGAGAACTTTTTTAATCTCTTCAATGGAGTTTGAATCCTGAATCACGAAGGCATTGTTAACAACATCGTTTAATTTCTCTTACCTTTGCGGTCCTCGAGCATAGTAGAGAAAACACTAGGCAATCACAACTGTAGTAAGGTATCTTCATACGTCAATGTGCATCTCCACCAAACACTACTGATTCGTTTCACAAATTAGAGGATCAATAACTAGAGGCAAATGGCCTTCGTCTACTTTCTTGACCACCCAGCAGTTTCCTTTCATATTAACAATCAAGATACTGAGAGAGGAAGTGAGTTTACTAAGGAAAATTCTACACATGATTGACAACAAGGCACGTAGGTGCAAACTACAAGTGATTTGAAGACAAAAGTGTAGAGGCGCAGACTATGCGAGGAGAGAGTGGTGCACGGAAACTAGCTAGCTTGTAGAGACTAGTGATGTGTCTGGAAGAGCAATCGGTGGCATCGAGGTCGTCGAAGGAACGTGGTGGTGGAAGGGGTGCATTAGTGAAGCACCGACTCTACTATTAACCACGAAGAACATGAGAAAAAGATAATGTTTAATAAAAGATGATACAATCTCTTAAACTCATATTCTATTTCAATTGTTTATCCAATATATTAATCTTTCATAAGAAATAGAATATAATTATCAAATCTAATGTTGAAACGTAATATTATGTTGTGACAGCACTGTAAATGAAATTACATAACTCTAATCAATTGACAAAATATTCATAAAATCTCTTAAAGAATTGCATTGTTTATATTTATAACAAATTTAATATATATATATATATATATGATTTGATTATTAAAAATATAATTTGATTAGATTAAATTTATTTTATTTTATTACTTCATTTATTATATATAATTATAAATCTATCAAAATATGATGTCTATAATACACAGGTTCACAGAATTCCTCTATACAAGAAGTATTTATGTAGATGTTCTTGTCACTCCTATGCAAGCTTTTTGTAATATGTTCTAGTTGTTACTCGTTAAAACTTGTCCTTTCTTTGTTTTTATAAATCTGCAATTTTGTTTATGAATCTGGCCAAAAAATTCAAAGTTTGTTCCCTCATGTCTTAACAGTTCAATGCATCAAGTTGTCGAAGCGGGATTACTGTCGAGAACAAATTAGGAGAATTTGATCGGGGAAAAATCACAAGGTTTATTAGTCTATCCTGTCAATGCTTGTTAAGAACTGTTGTGACTGAAAACATATGTTGCTGTGTTATTTTATCTGACCTATTTCATCGTATGCATTTGCTTTCACTTTCCTTCAATATTTTGTTGACTTATTTGAGTGTTACTTTTGTCTGAGAAAGCATTTTTTCTTTCACAGGTAATCGAGACATCATTTAAATTTACATGGGAATATAGATGCCCATGATGAAATTCCATAGGCTAGACAAAAATATATTCTGGATAGATAAAAGCATTGTGTTATTATTCCAAAATCAAGTAATTCTATGTTATCTTTGTATTGTTAGTTCTTTGAGGTTGCTTCGAGACCCTGCTTTACCTAGTGGTATAGCAGCCAAGGATATGGGTGCTTCCAGTTCTGTCAATAAAGCCCACCAAACTTTAACTCTATTTGAGGATGTGGACATTCTTTTTCCCGAAGATCGTGGATGTATCGCTACCATACAACACTTTTCTAAGAGAGCAAAAGGGCCAATTATAATGACCAGCAATAGTGAGATGACCTGTTAAATAATGCATCTTTTCTCAATCTATAACTTTTATCAATGTGTTCATATATATTACGATGTCAATTTTTTCAAATTAGGTATTAATGGTGGCCTACCAAAATCTTTTGCAAGACTACATGTTTCTTTCTCATCACCATTGCCAGATGAGTTGCTTTCCCATATGTACAATGTATGTGCTTTAGGATTTCCAAATTCCAACCCTCGAAAGATGGGAAAACCGAAAATGAAATTATCCAGCTTCTATATGGATGACCTGCAGGTTTGCATCACAGAAGAAGCCAACATCAATCCTCTTCTACTGAAAAAATTTATCCAGTCTTGTGGTGGAGATATTCGTAAAACCATCATGCAACTTCAGTTCTGGTTCCAGAGTAAAAGATATGGCAAAGGTGTGTATTACTCAGCCCTTCTGTTTCATGTTTGCATGCTTTTGACTTCTAAGAAAATCATAGTTTGTCCAAATTTGAACTTAATGTGTGGTATGATTGCTCCTATATTATGGCCTACTGTTTCTTCATTTATGTTAGAAATAGCTTGTAGAATGTACACAGCAAAGTAACCATTTTATTATAGTACTTATTGTTATATTTTTGGGAAAATATTTAAAAGGTTAGAGAAGTTAGATCACCTTAGAAAAAAAGATACTTCTTTCAAGAGATATAGGAATGAGCTGTTTTGAAATTGAATAATCAGACTAAGGTGAAACCAATATCAGATGCTCCGTTATTTATTTATTTATTCTTAATAAATCGTATTGTTAAACATAATTTGACTTTTTTTAGTTTTTTTTTTAATTTTTAAATAGAAATTATATTATGTAATATGATTTTAGTTTTCTAAATAGAGAATTCATGTAACATGATTTTATTTTCTCTTTTGAACTAAAATTGTGCTATGTAATTTAAATTCAATTTTTTATTTTTTAAATAAAAAATATACTCGATTTTATAATTTTTTAATTCTTTTGAATAAAATAAAAGTTGTTATATAATATGATTTTTTTTTGAAAAAAATATTAGTTAGTATGACTTTTATTTTATTTTTTTAAAAGATAAAGTTATGTTTGATAATAATTTTTATTTTTATGAAACACAACTATTCTATTCCCAATCCCTATTCTTATCCTTATTCCTATCTTAAAAAAATTTTTATGAATTTATTTATGAATTTTTTTTATTGATTTATTTGTAAGAAATTTTTTATAAATTTTTTTTATAAAAAATAATTTCTTATTAAATTTTTATTTATAAATTTATAATATTAGAAAATTTATAAAAAATTTATAGAAAAAATTATATTTCATATTGATTTTAAGTATTATTTACAAATTTATTATATGAAAAATAATTTTTTTTTATGATTATATATATATATTACAAAACTACTAACATAGTTAATAGTAAATTTTTCCTCATCTCACACCATAGAAATGGGTGACTTTATCCCTTAATTGTGTCAAACTGTATTTATAAGAGTATAGGCAATAAACTTGTAAACTATATTTCTCTCTACAGAGGACTATAAGTTTTCATAGATTGCATTTTGTCTTCATTGCAACGAAGGGTTGTAGTAGGAACTATGGGTACTCAACCCATAGGCTGCATTTTCTTTTAGTTGTAGCTAACGGTACTTATATCATAAAACCCACCATGAAAAGTTTGAAGTCATATTTATCATGGTGGTACTTCAAATTCCATGGAAGTGGTAAATTTCTTGAACTTGACAACAACATGACATAATTAATTAATTAATTTATATTTTCGTATCTTATTTTGTAATAATAATTTATACTTTTTTTATATTTCTATTTTATTTGATAATATGATTATTAAAAATAATATTTTTTTTCAATATTATATAAAAAGTGTATTTAAGTATTTATGTTTTTCAGTTCTGTAAAATTATTGATATATTTAAATAATAGTGTATTTGTACATTAATATTTAAATATATCAATAATTTTACAGAAAGGGAGAAACACAAATATTTAGATATATCTCTATAATATTGAAAAAAAAGTTATTTATAATAATCCTATCATCAAAAAGATATAAAAATATAAGTTACTATTGTAATAAGAGATAAGATATGAAAATATAAATTATTAAATAACTAGGTCAACACAAAGAAACCTTCCAATAATGACAATCATATTTCCTTAGAAGATGAAGAAACATAAAAAAAAACCCATTTCTCCATCTCAACTGATTCTTGATACGAAAGCTTACAAATAGGAATTTGATAGTCTTAGAATGAGAAAGCCCTCTAGATCATGTACCTTGTCTGTGAAAGGTAAAAGTTTATTCAATATTATTGATCATGTGTCTCAGGGTGTTAAGGTTTTTTATTCAGCGCAACAAATCACATGACTCATTAACAGCTTAAATGGTATTAGTCCTATTGAGTCTCTAATCCTAGGGTTAAGTCTACTTTGTCAGATCTTTGAGTGTGTTGATTTTGTTCATTCTCATAATCCTAACCACAACAAATTAAATCTTAGAGCTCTTGTATGTATCTAAACAACTGGTTATTCATCATCTAACAAAAAGGAGGCACAAATGTTATCATCATCAGAGTCACCAAGTTTTTATCTTTATCACCTTTTAAGAAACAAAATTTTTTGTTCCCCCTCGGCTTCAGGGGGACAAAGCACTTGAAGCAAGAGAGAGGCTCCCTTCCTATTCATTATTTTATTTATTGTTGCAAGAATTTCCAAGATCTATGTGATGATAAACTCACAGACAAATGGAATAGTATAACCAGCCCATAATAAGGAAAAAGAAGAAGATAGATTCTACAGTTAAAAATATCAAACAAGGAAATAACTCACTTTGTTCACAGCAAGAAGAGTTGTTTGACATGGAGGTGAGGGTGAGGATCCTTAAAGGGAAAAATGTTAAGTTAAATATCATATTTTTCAATATGTTTGTAATGACAATCTCTCTAAGCATGGAAGCTTTATTTTTACCACTAATGTCATAAAAACTCTTAACTCAGTCTAGGAAGCCATACAAAGTTAACATTAGACTCAAGTCAGGTGAGAGTATATGAATGCAATAGACAAAACGGTTATATGTGTAAATGGATTTACACAGTGAATCATAAGGTAGACAGAACAATAAATAAATTACAAAGTTATATTAGTAGCAATGGGTTACACTTAAATTTAAGAGATTATTATAAAGAGACATTTCTTCCCGTGACAAATATGAATGTAGTTCAAGTTATTCTTTATTCGGCAGCTCATTTTGGTTAAGACTTGCACTAGTTGGACTAGTTAGATATGAAAAATATCTTTCTTCATAGAGCTTTAGAAGAAAAAGTGTACATGGAGATTCTCTAGGATTTGAAACTAATAAAGGAATAACATATATTGCCAAAAGAAAGTCTTATATGAACTTAAGCAATATTCAAGATTTAGCAAAACAATAATTTTCTTAGGATTCAAGCAAAACCAAGGAGATTCAGGGTATTCAAAAAACACTCTTTTATAAATAAATTTGTTATATGATTTGTTTACATAGATTATATGTTTATTGTAGGTGATGATGAAATTGAAAATTTGATTTTAAAAAAAATTGGTAACTTAATTTGAACGGAAAGATTTAGAAAAACTTGTAGTCTTAGAATATCAATATAGTTACTCCAAGGATGAAAGATTCATATTTCATGGAAATATGTACCTATTTTCTTTAGCAGAGTTGGGATATAGAACCTTGAGTTTTTACTAAACATAAACATAGAATTAGAAGTGAGAGAGTTCTTTTGTAAAAAAAAATCCAATATCAAAGATTGTTTTTTTTTAATCGATAATGACAAATATATTAATAAAAATTGACACTAGAAGTATAAAAAATAATTACAAAATATAATTGAACAAAAGTGTGCAGAAAGTTAAAATAAACTTTGATATTTGCTATTGTGTGTAATAAATTTGATATTGTAAGTGATGCAAAAAGTTGACAAAATTTTTCAACACTTAAGGATCCTCTTGAATGTCCAAACCATTGAAAGTATGAGAATTAAGATAAGTAAATGAGGTCAAAGAAATTTCACTCCTATAGGTTGTACAAGTGGATGTTCATGTTGCATCTCATCGTGACTATTAATTGGTTGGGGTTCTCTTGTATGTTGTTGTTCCATTCCCCAACCTCATCAACTAAGTGTTAGAGCACTTCTTGCATATTTTGCATATTAGTAGGCAACTAAGATAGCAAATAGGTTTCTGCATGTAGTTTGGGAACCTCAAACTTTGGCATTTCACCACCCTACCATGTCTTTTTTGACCATAATCATGACCATGTCCATGGCTCCTCAGGGTTACACCTTGAGGTTGAGTAGAAGCTTCATCAGAACTTAGCTCACTAACAAGTTTTTACTAAACATAAACATAGAATTATAAGTAAAGAGAGTTCTTCTGTAAAAAAAGATCCAATATCAAAGATTGGTAGGGAGATGAATTATCTATCACACATAAGATTAGATATTTGCTCATGTAATACGATGAGTCAGTTTATACACTATCCAAGAGAAAGAAGCATGCAAAAAAGTTGACAAAATTTTTCAACATTTAAGGATCCTCTTGAATGTCCAAACCATTGAAAGTATAAGAATTTAGTTAAGTAAATGAGGTCAAGGAAACCTTCACTCCTATAGGTTGTACAAGTGGATGCTCATGTTGCATCTCATCCTAACTATTAATTGGTTGGGGTTCCCTTGTATGTTGTTGCTCCATTTCCCAAGCTCATCAACTAAGTGTTAGAGCACTTTTTGCATATTTTACATATTAGTAGACAACTAAGACAACAAATAGGTTTCTGTGTGTAGTTTGGGAACCTCAAACTTTGGCATTTTACCATCCTACCACATCTTTCTTGACCACAATCATGACCATGTCCATGGCCCCTAAGGGCTACACCTTGAGGTTGAGTAGAAGCCTCATTAGAAACTAGCTCACTAGCAAGTTTTTACTAAACATAAACATAGAATTAGAAGTGAAGAGAAATCTTATGTAAAAAAGATCTAGGTAGAGAGTTGAATTATCTATTACACACAAATTAGATATTTGCTTATGTAATATGATGAGTCTGTTTATACACGATCCATGAGAAAGAAGCATGCAAAAAGTTGACAAAATTTTTCAACACTTAAGGATCTTCTTGAATGTCCAAACCATTGAAAGTATGAGAATTGAGCTAACTAAATAAGGTCAAGGAAACCTTCACTCCTATAGGTTGTTCAAGTGGATGCTCATGTTGCATCTCATCCTGACTATTAATTGGTTGGGGTTCCCTTGTATGTTGTTGTTCCATTCCCCAACCTCATCAACTAAGTGTTAGAGCACTTCTTGCATATTTTGCATATTAGTAGACAACTAGGATAGCAAATAGGTTTCTGTGTGTAGTTTGGGAACCTCAAACTTTGGCATTTCACCACCCTACCACGTCTTTCTTGACCACAATCATGACCATGTCCATGGCCCCTCAGGGCTACACCTTGAGGTTGAGTAGAAGCTTCATCAGAAACTAGCTCACTAGCAAATTTTTACTAGACATAAACATAGAATTAGAAGTGAAAAGAGTTCTTTTGTATAAAAGATCAAATATCAAAGATTGGTAGGGAGTTGAATTATCTATCACACACAAGATTAGATATTTGCTTATGTAATATGATGAGTCAGTTTATACACGATCCAAGAGAAAGAAGCATGCAAAAAAGTTGACAAAATTTTTCAACACTTAAGGATCCTCTTGAATGTCCAAACCATTGAAAGTATGAGAATTGAGCTAAGTAAATGAGGTCAAGGAAACCTTCATTCCTATAGATTGTACAAGTGAATGCTCATGTTGCATCTCATCCTAACTATTAATTGGTTGGGGTTCCCTTGTATGTTGTTTTCCATTCCCCAACCTCATCAACTAAGTGTTAGAGCACTTTTTGCATATTTTGCATATTAGTAGACAACTAAGATAGCAAATAGGTTTCTGTGTGTAGTTTGTGAACCTCAAACTTTGGCATTTCACCACCCTATCACGTCTTTCTTGACCACAATCATGACCATGTCCATGGCCCCTCAGGGCTACACCTTGAGGTTGAGTAGAAGTCTCATCAGAAACTAGCTCACTTGCAAGTTTAGTCTTGGGAGGCATATCGACCTAAAACAAAGGCATATATATAAGGAAGAAAAATAGTCTCAATCAAAATAACAACTAAAACAACAAACTCCAATATAACAGTGGGTGCTTATAGCCTTTTTCATGTAAGTTGTGTTTGTAGAAGTTACAAACAAGATTAAACATCATATTCAGATAATATAGTTATGGGATCTATTAACCTGAACTCTCATACCAATTTTGTCACACAACCCATACTTAGACCATTACCGACACATATATTATGGTTCCTTAAGTGTGGCCAAGCATTAAGTAAAACAATATAAAAAATAAAATAAAGAAATTTCAATATATTTAAATATATTGACAGACTCAATAAAATATAGGCTTTAACATTTCTCAAATAGAAAATATTCACATTGTTTACTTTTTTTCAATTTAAAACCATTTTGAAGTAAATCAATTACTTGAAAATCCCACCATGAGTCAAATAAATCCAACCACCACAAGAAGGCAAAAATAATTCCAAACATGCAAATGCTAAATTAACGAGGGAACTCTAGATGAAAAAATAAAAAAATGAGACCATTAAAGATTACTTACACAAATTATTTAGCATTGCCAACAAGGATGATAAATTATTGGACACTAAATTTGCTGATTCCAAAATTGTAGAAAAGATTATGAATTATGGTTACTGTGACTGAGAAATATGAAGCATCTGTAGCCTCTTTGGAAAAAATATAAAAGATCTACCAAAATCACTTTGGTTGAAGTATTACATGTTTTTCTAGTGCAAGAGCAACAAAGGCTTATACGGTAGGATCTTGGTTGAAGTTGCACTACTAGCCAAACATGATGAAGTGAAAAAGGACTATAAAAACCAAAAAAGGAGAAAGGGTAAAAAAAAAAAACTTACCCACCTTATCATCATTGGAGAAAAATGGGTCATGCACCATTTAAATGTTGTTGACGAAAAGGAGGAAGAGTACCTGTTTGGTGTTCCATATTTCTCCAAAATTGAATTAGGTTAGAATTGACTTACTAATAATGATTGTAGAAATCATACTACAAACAACAAAAAACTGTAAAAACAGAGTATGGTGAAAAGTTTTTGTAGTCTCTAACCAAGAACTTGAACCTTAAAAATGCAAAGGCCAATCACATGAGAAGGAAGCAATAATATATCAGCAAAAAAATTTCATTTAGAACAAAACATCAGGTTGTTGATGTCTTCTCCAAGACATTGTAATTTAGTAGGTTGAAATTATGAGAAAAAAATATAAAAATTTGCCTCCTCCCAAGCAAAGGAAAAAGTGTTAATTTAGTTTGATTAAGTCATGTGTTCTTAAATTAGTTTTTTATTTTTGTTTTTCATTAACAGTAACAATTCCTAATATCAAGGAGCAAAATCTTTTATATGTTATTTCAGTGTATTTAAATATACTAATAGATTCAATGAAATAAATCCTAACAACATTTCTATAATTGAAAAATACTCACATTGTTTCTTACTACTTTTATCTTAACAATTTTAAAAACCAACAAAACTCAATAAAAAGAGCTTTGCGATCCTTATTGTTCTTGTTTAATTCAAGCCCGAATAGGATGAGTCAAACCCGAGAAGCACCTCGCCACGTACATCTAGCCTCCCAAGACCTTACTAGGTGGAAGCCTCATGGTAGGTTGCTCCTTTATTTAAAAAGTCTTGTGTTTTTTCTTAATACATTTTTATTTTGTGACTTCATTTTGGTGGGAAGATTTTTTTTTTCCTGGTACTTAAAGAAACTAACAACTCTAATATATATTGTGTGAATATTCGTGAATAGGTAATTAATAATGGCTAATAATGTAGTGTACAATTCCCATTCCAGAAACGTAACATTTTCATTTTTTTCTGTGCAGAGAGCAAAGTGCCAACGGTTTATGGTTTGCTTCCTTTTGATGTTGCGGCTTCTCATCAGATTATACCAAAGATACTACCCTGGAATTATCCCTCAAAATTGTCCAAACTAATTGAGAAAGAAGTTGCTAAGTCAATAGCTAGAATGGAAGAAAACTCGTGCATGCAGGGGTTAGTTAATAAAGAGCTAGACATAAATGAAAGGAAGAAAGGTTTAGATATGAAGCGTATGAATATTGATTATTTAGGGGCCAAGGTAAAGAGAATGAAGAGATCTCTTAGACACTGCAATAGGTTTGAAAGTCAATATAGTACTATTTCTGAACTTTCAAATTGTTCTGGATCTCCGATAACATCTTCGCAAAAAGGTCAAAGTGAACTTGTAGTGATGTGTTCTAGTTCTGAGAAGGATCCAAATAATGGACATTCTGTAGACGTTCATGAGGAAGTTAACAAGACACATTCCCTTGAATGGAATAGTGAATATAACTGTAAGTTTCAACCAAATCAAACTTACCCAGGCACATCACTTTTCAAACAGGTTTGTTCTTTTCCGGAATATTCAGAAGGGGGTCAGTACAAATATGTAGAAACTGCTAATGATGCATCCTGTTTTCCTGGATCAATATCTGTTCCAAAGACAGCAATTCAAAATGAAATAAATCCAATGTCTGGACCAATGCCTTCAAGTTGTCATGCTGCTCCAGTAGAAGTATCTCTTAATAATGAGTTGACACCGATCACTTTCAATGCTTATCATTCCTTAGACAAAGATGAGAACAAGGAAACCCCAACTATGAATAATGTGATAGGTAAGTGCAGTCATGCTGATTTTATATCAAGCACAAGGTCTGTTGATTCTAGCCCATCTGTGGAGATAGATATGATACAAAATTTGTGGAGGGAACTTCGTATATGTCAAAAGGATTTAGGAAAGCATGTCAACCTAAAGCAGCAGAATGTTATGGAAGTTCTTAAACTTACAAGTGGGCTGACCAATCTAATTTCTGAAGCTGACATACTATTTTGTAATCAAGATCAAAACCAATGTGTAAGTGTGTTAAAAAAGTTTTTTTTTTCATTTATATTGTATCAACACCTTAGTTATGATGATATTTAATGTGCAGGGTATTATGGAGCCTCGAAAGACCTTTTCTGATGAAGCCACATATAGTTGGTATGGTGACCAAATGATGATGTCTACTGTTGCTGAACATGGTTTTTGTTTTTATGCCAAACATATATCAGATGTAGGATCCAAGTTTGGTTGTAAGAACGAGGTAGATCTAACTTCAGAGATGTTGGCTAGCAGTACTAATGTTATGGCAGTGGGAAAATTGTCTAGAGAAGACCAATCAAAAAGCACTAATATCTATGATGATGAGCAATTCGATGTGAACGACCTGACAAATGATACGAAGAGGTATTCCTTGACTTTAATTTTAGAATGGTAATACATAGACCACTTTTTTTTATCAAACAACCCAACAACACTCACATATATGATTTTGGTTTTTAAGTCACTTATAAAAGGGGTGTTGGATAAATGTTGAGATTATACTAGGTGTCCATTTATCTTTTCAATAGTTTTTAATTGTTAGTGCACACAAATCCTCACCTCTAGCACTTTATTCTCTTAGAAATTATTTTAGTATTTGCTAATCTTGCTCTTTGGATGATATGATGAAAACAGAACATTTTTCTCCAATGTGATCCAGTCTATCACTCCTGCAAGTTCATCATACTTGACAATGAAAGGTCTTGGGTTCAATGAATATATATCTTCACTACGCCAAATCTCAATTTCGGAAAATTTTCGCTTGTCACATGATTCTGAAAAGACAAAGAAACGAAGGTACATGCTTTGAAGCGAATTCAGTTTTCAGCCTTATGCTTAATTGGAAAATTTAACCAAGAATCATTAATAGTTGCTTGATCGCATAATGTTTTTAAATGTAGGCGGGTTGCTCCACATTATTTGACCAAAGGTAGACAGAAGTTGACTCCTGAAGATATATCACTCTTGTGTGAAGGTAACTTGTACAGAAAGATTTATTCACAATACATCGCTGAAATGGAAAGCAACTGTGAATGATGGAACTTTAGAGCGAGGATTTAATTTAATATTAAAGCCATTTGTTCTGTAAAAATAAAATTGTTGGTAATTGGCATAGGATGAGACCAATATATATAGTTTATTTTTGCCCATGATTATGATCATGAGTTGAGACTGCAAAATAAACTATATCAGTGATTAATATGTTGTTGTTGTTGTTACTGAAATAATCTTATTTTTAATCAAAATTCTGTAGGTGTGCTTTATTGGATCAAATTTTGCAATCTTATCTCATACTAGCTAGATTCGTTTACATTTAACATTAAAGAATCCATTCATCATTAGAGGTGGTGTTGAAATTTTGTATAGGAAGTGAGGGTTGGAGATACACATTGTCTAGTGATATGATAAAATTAATATATATATATATATATGTATATATATATATAAATTGTGTGATATGACAAAATTAATATATATATATAAAATGAGTGTAAATCTCACATTATAAGTCAATTTTATGAAGTTGAATTAGGTGTAAAACTCATTTCTGATATAGTATCAAAGTTTATCTTAATAAGGTTGTTGGCCCTGTCACACCTACCTATAAATGTCTTATTTCACAAATGTTTAGTTCTACAAATGTCTTATCTCATAATTGTTTAGTTTTATCTTCGAATTAAGGAAATATCAATATAAAGAAGGTGTGTTGGAGATTCCTTATTAAAGTAGTTATAAACTTTATTTTAAAAGTTAGTTTTATAGTATTGAATTAGTACTAAAACCCATTTGTATTCATGAAAAAGAATTTTGTGTTAAAATTTGGTATATGTTACTTCATCACAAGAAAGTGAGAAAGTAAGTTTACAGTGTACAATAAAACGATCATAGTTAATTTATTAATTTAATATTGAAAGGATAGGATGAATTATCATCATACTTCAAAATAATTTTTACTTGGTCAGTTGAATTCTATCCCTGGTGTATTTTTTATATACTAAGAAGCAGTAATGGATATATAAACGTGTAAGAGATATTTTTTTATATAACATGTATCAGACCATCCTCTATAGAGTTGAAATATTTTTTAATTAAATAAGTTTTTTATACTTTTAAAGTTTATCTTAATTGTAATTGTTACATTTAAAAAAAAAGTATTTCTTATCTCAATAATTAATACATGTTATTTTTTGTTTTTAAGAACATTTATGTTATTTATGAATTATCTTAGTTGAATATTTATAAAAGAATATTTTCCTCAATTGATCTCATTCATTGACTTGGAATATATACAATGTACAAATCGTAATCTTAACAAATAATATTAGACATATATTTAGGAAACTAATTATATGCTTAACAAACTAAATATATGTTTACCTAAAATATAATAACAAAATATCTTTACATATATCTTAACACACCCCCACAGTTGAAGCAAGAGGACGACAGACACTGAGACTGTCCCTAAAATCATCAAATAACACACGCAGAAGTCCTTTAGTAAACATGTCCGCGATATGATATGGTGAAGGCACATGAAGAACACAAACCTGACTACGTGCAACCTTTTCCCATACAAAATGTATGTCCATCTCAATATGTTTGGTACATTGATGTTGCACTGGGTTACCCGACAAATAGATAGCACTAACATTGTCACAATACATAATAGTAGCCTTGGTAACCGGAATGCAATTCCAAGAACAAATTTCGAAGCCAACACGACTTAGAGACCACATTAGCAACACCCCTATACTCGACCTCTGCACTAGTCCGAGAGAGTGTGGACTAACGCTTGGAGGACCATGACAGCAAGTTGTCACCCAAAAATACATAGTAACCCGAGGTATAAGGTCTCGTATCAGGGCACTCACCCCAATCAGTATCAGTATAAGAAACAAGAGATGAGGTTGAAGATGAATTGAGATGAAGACTAAGATCAAGTGTACCTTGTAAATACCGGATAACGCATTTGAGAGCTTGCATATGGTCCACCCTCGAATCGTGCATATATAAGCACACTTGTTGCACCGCATAAGAGATATCTAGTCTAGTGAAAGTGAGATATTGTAGAGCCCCAACAAGACTCCTATAGAGAGTGAGATCCTCATAAGGTGCGCTAGAAGTAGTACCCACCTTAGCGTTGATATCAACCAGTGTTAGAGACGACTTGCAAGAAGACATACCGGCCTGATCAATAATTTGTTCGACATATTTGCGTTGTGAAAGGAACATACCACCCTTATGCCGAGACACTGCAATGCTAAGAAAATAGTTCAAAGGACCAAGATCCTTCATAGCAAATTCTGAGCTCAGAAGGTTCATAATATATAATCGAAGAGCATGAGAAGAGGCAGTAAGTATAATGTCATCAATGTAGAGCAAAATGTAAGCCATGTGTGAACCCTTGCAATAAATAAATAACGAGTTGTCACATTTGCTACTTGAGAAACCAAAAGACAAGACATAATTAGCAAATCGCTTATACCAAGCATGAGGTGCTTGTTTAAGCCCATATAATGACTTACGCAAACGACACACATAATCCAGATGAGTACAGTCACAATACCCCAATGGTTGATGCATATAAACGGTTTCTTGTAGCTCACAATGAAGAAAAGCATTTTTTATATCCAATTGATGAATGAGTCATGCCTTTGAAAGAGAAAGTGAAAGAACGGTGTGAATCGTAGTTGGTTTCACTACCGGGCTAAAAATTTCGCCACAATCAATGTCAACCTGCTGAGTTTTCCCATTACCTACAAGACAGACTTTATGCCTCTCAAACACACCGTTAGATTTCTCTTTATGAGTATAGATTCGCATAGACCGAATAACATTAACATTAGGTGAACGGAGCACCAACTCCCACGTCTTATTTTTATTAAGAGCATCATATTCATCATCCATGGTCATTTTCCAATTGGGATCACGAAGAGTCGCAACTAGGTTACGAGATAATGAAGACCGAGTAACTAAAGTGACTATGCGATATTCATCATCATATTTCTTGGTTGGCTTAAAAATGTTCCTTTGACTTCTTGTGACCATACGAAACGGTTGGATGGGAATATGAGAGGAACGTACTGTTTGGTCTACTGGTGTGGAGATAGGAGAAGAGGATGGGCTAAAAGAAGGAGAGGCGGGTGGGCTTGAAGGGAACTATGGGCTGGTGGTGTCTGGGCTCACAGAATCTGGGCCAGTAGGGGGGTGGGTTTGTGTTGCAGGTTGGTCCGTGTGAGGAGCTGGAACATTTGGAGATTGATTGGAAAGGTAATGCATGGTATAGACACTCATATCATCACACAAGAAATCATAAGCAGTAGAAGAAGGGGAATGCAATTTCTGAAATGGGAAAACATGTTCATCAAATAAGACGTGACGACAAATTATAATTTTACTAAAAGATAAATCATAACATTTGTAACCACGATGATGCGAAGGGTAACCCAAAAATACACATGGAGTAGATTGAAGTTGTAATTTATTGATTGTGGTGGATGGAAAGAGAGGATAACATAAACACCCAAACACCTTAATGTGAGAATATGAGGGATCCCGTTGGTATAGAATCTGAAGAGGAGAAGTGTTTCCCAAAACCTTATTTGGAAGTATATTAAGAAGATATGTAGTCTTTGTAATGCATGATGCCAAAAGGAAGAAGAAAGAGAGGCATGAGTAGGGAGAGTACGAGACATATTATTGATAGTCCGAATTTTTCGTTCGGCTTTTCCATTTTGAGGTGAGGTATGAGGGCAAGAAAGACGGAATGACATACCATTAATTTTATATAAATTCCAAGAAGGTCCATTGTTAAACTCCCTCTCATTATCACATTAGAAATTTTTTATATTACGTTCAAATTGAGTGAGAATATGGGCTCGAAAAGTTAAGAATTTCTCAAATACATCAAACTTTCTGGTCAATAGAAAAGTCTATAAATAATTAGAATAGTCATCCAAAAATAAAACATAATATCGATGTGCCATTGAATTCAAAATAGAAGATGTCCAAATATCACTATGAATAATATCGAAAAGTATAGATATACTTGTAAAAAAAAAAAAACAAATAACAACTTAATATGTTTTCCAAAAACACAAAATTGACAAAGATTAAATCTAAAAAAACGATTAACAAACTAAATATATATTTAACTAAAATATAATAACAAAATATTTTTACATATATGTTAATAATTTACAAATCAACACATGGTTATTTTAGTTAAATGTATATAAATAAGTTAATATTCCTATAAGTGAACACGTTGTTAACTCATTTTTATTTCATTTAGTACATTGTAAGAAATCAACACTGATTATTATGTTGCTTGCTTAAATTTTAGTTCTCTCTTCCCTCCATCTTGCAGCATTCAAAAGCTTACAATCCATACATGGCGGGAGTGATGGAAGGGGATGTGAGACTCTGACCTTTGGCGCAAGTTTCTGAGTTTCTCTTTTATTTTACATCTACTTCTGTTAATTTATCTACTGTTTGACAAATTGTATTAAATCACTGCCATGTACTTGTTCCTGTCAAAATCCACTATCCATGTGTCATAAAATCAGTTGTATTAAGATAAGAAAGCAGGTGAATTAGTTGTCTATCATTAACTTATGCAGAAATAATGCAGATTTTTCTAAAATTTGGGAGAAATTGAAACCTTTAACACTCTTGCTCCATTGTTCGGCAGCAGACACCAACATAATACCGAACACAATTCATTAGCAATCTTTTTTTGAAGATGTAGCTGCTAAGGAGTAGTTGGGTAATTTACTTTTCTCTCTCTTTCTATCTTGATCCGGTATATATTTGTTAGGGGTACTTGCAGAAAAGTTATGATGCTTAACTCAAGTATCGTATATATATGAATGTGGTAAGAAAGTAATAAATGTATGTCAAATAGAAATTTTTACTTTAATGATCTAGTGTGGGTCAAGAGGTTCATGAACCTTAACCCATGATTACCAATTTTGCTAATTGTATTTTATCCCAAAAGGGTGGTTAATTCAAGTAATTATATTAACTTAATAATGGTTATAAGATGATCAAATTGGATTGATATTTTGAGTAACGTAAATTCGAATATAATCGATTATGTTTAATAATAATAATGTTCTTGTGAATTTTTGTTAAGATTTATTTGTTAATATATATATATATATATATATATATATATGGAAAATTTCATATTTAAATTTGATATTTTTGAACTAATTTTGTGAATTAAATATTATATCTATACTATATAAGTAATTTTAAGGATAATTATTTAATTTAGTATTTTTCATATGATAATAATTTGGATGATGAATTTTTATAAAGAGTTAAAATATTTTATGATAAAAATATATATTAAGATAAGAAACTTTAAAAATTTATTACAATAATTTAAATTTAAAATTATAAAACTTCTAATTTTACCTAAAGAAAATAAGAATATGAAATGTTTTATATTCTGACATATTTATGTTTTGTTTTTTAATTAACTTGGACTGTATGAACTTAATTCCAATGAAGACATCGTCACTTAATTAGAAAGTTTATCAATTTCTCATTTATTGAGATATAGTAGATTCAAAATCATTTGTTTAAGGTCTAAAATAATTTTAATTGATTTTTTTTTTCAAAACCCGTGTTAATTGAAAGTTCTTTTTATATACATTATATATACAAAATTTTATATTAATCTAAAATAACTTATACTTCATTTATAATATATATTTTTCAAACTGTATTAAAAATATGAATCATTGTATCACTTCTTCTTATCATTGTTTAATTTTAAAAAATTAACACAAATATTTGTGATGATTTATATACTTTAAATATTAGATTGACACAATTAAGCTTTTATTTAATGGTATTGATGGTGATGTACAAATCTAGATAAGTTGCATTGGTATATATAAGAGAAGTTAAATTGCCTTACCTAAATAGAGAATTTGATATTTAAAAAACTTGAATTGATTTGTCCAATCAAAATATTTTGAAACTTAGAGAAAATCAAAGCAATTCCTAAATAAATTCCATCAAATAAAACTAAGAAAATAGATATATAATGAGTTGTTTATGCATCTATTGGGGTAGGTTGATATTAATAATGGTATGTACAATAAAACATAAACAACAAATGTTGTTAGTAATTGTCAAACAACCCAAATTAAAAGCATTTGAATTCTAAATATTGTTAACACAAGGTTTCTTTGACATAAACAATTCATGATTTTTAAACTTTAATAAAAGAAGTGTTTTTTATGTTCTATTAATCTGATACTGTTATTACAAATCTGTAATACAATTCATGTTCATGTCTTATTACATATCTGATATCTGTAACAGGTCAAAAACACAAGATTTTCTTACAAAACATAAAATTGCACTTGGTCTCATGAGATGCATGATGCATCTAAACTACTGAATGTGATGCATAAGATGCAGTAAATGGTTCCAAAATCATACATACTCTTTCCAACTAGCATCTCATTATTGTGGCATGAAAGAAGAGTTTGCATTTAGAATTCAACTCCATATAGAGCCAGTGTTCATAATTGGATTGTACTCCTGGAGAGGACCATTGCAATTAAGGAAATTAAAAGCACTGTACCTGCATGCAGATCCATATATGATATCCCTGTACGTTATTTCAGCACAATTATACTTGCTTACATTATAGTCATGTAACCTTTGGTTGTTCAATGCACTTAAATACAAACAATAAACTAGAAATAGTGATGATGAATTGGGCAATTAATTTCATGGTCTACCACATGCCCCTTCTTTAATTCAGTTCCCCTACTCAGCTTCTTCACTTCACTGGATAGGACAAAACTTAAACTAATTTTTAAGGGTTTTTTTTTTCTTTCAAAAAGGTAAATAGTACACTCTCTATATTTTCCATTCTTTTAATCAAAATTAAACTTTTATGTCAAGAATTTGAACAGTACAAGTTTACACTAATAACTTCAAATTCTGATGAGAAAATAATATTATAAAGAGCTAAAAATTGGGACAGCAGAAAACAAACCTTAAAGTTGCATTTAAAATTTGATGTAAGTATTAACTAAGCACAACAGCTATGGCATAGAGTTGTGTGAATGGGAGAGAAAGAAAAGAGAAGAAGGGTTGAAATTGAATGGTTGTTTTCCTTGTTAGTGTTAGTGAGTGTTACACATAGCAGAGTTGGTTGTTATTTGCAATTACCACAGTGTGACTTCTGTCAGCACCAAAAACAAAACAAGACCCACTTCTCAGGGCCCCAATCTTCATTTCTGACAACCCTCCATGTCATGATTTCTATACGTAACATCACTATAAATAAAATACTCGTTTTCATTATTTTAACTAATAATATATATCACAATTAAAATAAAATACATTATTTTTGTGGTTTTTATTGTAAAAATTGACCCGTCTCAACCTATAAAAAAATTCAAACAAGATAAAAACATGACTAACCCGTCTCAATCCATCCCCAAACACTGTTCCAAGTGATAGTGAAAGCACTATCTGTGGAGTCATGTCATGTGTTAATCTAATAATTTATGAAATTCTATACATAGATTTGCATTACTAGTTGTTTAGTAATTTATTCGTATTTTCTACGCAGAAAGTATCAAATCTTTTCATTAGCGGCCCCATATGCCTGTTAGCTCGGATTTCAAAGGCAATCAATATTATTTGTTTGGAAATGAGGATGCCTCACTGAAACTTCCTGCTAAAAATAAACACATCTTCGTACAAAAGCTATGGATGGAGTCAGTGTCGGTTTCAATAACAAGTGAAATCAATTTTTAATACCTTAATCAACTTCTAAATCCAATAATTAGAAGGAAGTGTAAATTTCTCAACGTCTATCTTAAATTCCAGAAATTAATAATGGAAGGCGAAGGAGTGAACTATTTAATACTATCAGTAAATACTATGCATCAAACTTCATCCTTCATTGATGTGACAATGCAAGATTAGTCTGCATGCAAAAGTTGTTCTTAGACCCATTCGTTAGCCCATAATGGCTCGCAACCATATTCTCTGGGAATCTCCCTATATGCAGATTAGTGCTGTCCATTTTTTTATTTTTACTTCTTCAAAGATGGACCACTTTACATCATGTGCCTCATGTGGCATGAGGTAACCCATAGTTTGTAGGTAATTAGTTTTATATTATCATGGTAAGAGAAATCCTTATGAGTCAGTCTATATGACAGAAGATGTTAAACTAATGTTGCTAAAGTACAAAAGAATCTGAATCAGAATAGGTGAGAAATGATGGTTCAGAAATCCTATCTTTCATCATCAATGAGACTACAACATCATGGTAGAGTAAAGCCATAACTAGCCGGTGATTCCCGTGACACTTCCCTCTGCACAAAAGTTAACAACCCCCTTCCTTACCCCTCTCAACCCCTTTTTATGTGTGTCGCTTCTACAATAACCTGACAAACTAAACCTCTGCTACACTCTAACACCCTCTCCCTCTCTTGTCCACCACTTCTCACCAACAAAATTGATGCACTTCTACAACTCTTTTTGATATATCAGCCAGAAGAGGTGTCAAAGACACAATGGAAGGTTCAGGGTCATTGTTGAAGCAATTAAGTGTGAAGGAGGCTTGGAAATCAACATCAAGTAGGTGGGGTGGGAAGGACAAGGCATGTGAAACTAGTCTGAGCCAAATGGAAGGTTTTGCCATGTATGGAAATGAGGACAATGGGGTGGTGGGGAAAAAGAGAGTAATGGTGGTGGTGGATCATACTTCACACTCCAAGCATGCAATGATGTGGGCACTCACTCACGTAGCTAATAAGGGTGATTTGCTCACTTTGCTTCTTGTTGTCCCTCCTCATAGAGGTTCTGAATCTTCTTGCTCTACCTATCTAGTCAATCATCTTGGTTCCCTTTGCAAAGATTGCAAGCCAGAGGTAAATTCTTGAATCATATAGTCATACTAATGAACATGTTACTCTTGAGTCTTGGATTTCATTTCTTATAAGGTTGAGGTGAGAAGCCATAGGCTATGTCACTATGTCCTTTCTCTCATTTTCCTTTCCTTGGATTAATTGATGTGAGGGATGGACATTTACACATTTTGTTTGGTAGATCTTGAATTTTTTACTCAAGTTGGTCTTGAATCTTCAGTGCTGTTTAAAGGGAGGGAACTATGAAGTTCCGTTTTTTTCCCCTTTTACATTATTGAAAACAAAATCATGCATATTTCTATTACCCATAATGCTTTTGAACTTTTCTCTTCTTTAAAGGAGAAAGGGTCTGAGATTCCTGTACTATTCCAGTTCTTTATTTTTACTTTCCAGAAGGAAATGATGGGAATACTGCTATGCTTCTTCAGCTTTTTCGTTGCACATTCCACCCCTCAGAAAAATAAAAATTAAATTTACTCACTATCGTGATCTGTCATAGGTGGAAGTTGAAGCACTGGTAATCCAAGGACCAAAACTGGCCACAGTGATGAGTCAAGTGAAGAAGCTGGAGGTTTCCATCTTGGTATTGGGCCAAAAGAAGCCCTCTCCTCTTCTTAGCTGGTAGGATTCTCATAATCCATCCTTGAATTCATTTTTCCAACCTTCAATCTCAATTCTCAAACTTTGAAACCCTTTTTCTTAGTTTGGCTCCTTGCACGTTATGCAGTAAAATGCAGAGTGAAAAACTGATAATTGAGAAATCAATTATTAAGATTTTGATAACTTTATGATATATTATTATATTTACATGTACTGCATCACAATTTTATTCCTCAGTTAACCATTATTGGTCTATACCTTCTAAAATGCACCGACTAATCTAGAGCAGCCAATATATTATTGATAAAAGATTAATTTTAATATATTATAGTCTTCAGATTTTTTATATACTCAGTTTTAAAAATCATTTTATATGTAAATTTTAGAGTAATAATTATTAAAAGAATTCTCAATTTTCCATGGATTATCAATTTATCATCAATTATTATGAGCAATTAGTTCACAGATAACTAATTTAGTAATTTAGATACTGAGTATAAAATATTATTATCATGCACTTTTACAGATACTGAGTTAGTAATTTATTTGATGAGTATACAAATATTATTATCATACCCGTTATAGATAACTAATTTAGTAATTTACATGCTGAGTATAAAATATTATTATAATGTCCTGCTAATGAATATGATGTGCTAAAGTAATCAAATCTCATTGGAGTGTGTAGAAATTAAATTTATCTATATTACTTTACATTTTTGCTTTAAAAAGATTCAGTATTTCAAGTTTAACTCGGTAATTCTTGCAGCCTGTGTGGAAACAACAGTATAAGCAGCTCAGAGGAGTTTGCAGAGCACTGTATCAACAATGCAGAGTGCTTGGCAATAGGAGTGAGGAAGAGAAGTCAAGGCAACAATGGCTACCTTATCAGCACAAGGTGGCAGAAGAACTTCTGGCTACTGGCTTAGATCCTGAGATTCTTGACTTTAGTTGCTAGTAGTAGCTATAGTTAGGATCTCACAAAAAGATTCAAATGGGAAAATTAACACAATAATATGTACCTTCTGTTCTAGTTCTAACTTCATTGTTATTGTACTAGTGAAATGACTCGGTGCATCAATTTACTTCTATACTATGATTATATGATTAATTAAACATGATTGTGACCAATAACTTCTTTTAGCCTTTTGTTAGTCTAGATGATTCTTCACTGTGAATGAATGATTCAGAGAATGGTTGAAGAAATAACATTTCGGTGAAATCATATCTATCACGGACCACCACCACCTATAGATGAAGGACCACAAGGCAGGAGGTAGAAGAAATCATTTACATTAGCATTAAATTTTAGCACTGTTTTTTCTGGGGTAAGTGTATGTAACACGAAACGTGTAGAAATAGTAGCAACATATCAGTAACAAATTTCCTTCAAAAATGCACCTAAGTAACAAATAAAACCCTTTTAGATACACCTACTATAATTAAAGGATTTAATTCATTTCATAATTGGGAACCTCCTCATCTTTAGTATTTTATTTATTATTTACAGTGTAAGAAAAAAATTACATGTTATTTATTACAAAGTTATAAGCTTTTATGTATGGTACTCAAATTATTTTCAATGAAGTTATTGGGATGAATTTAATGAAAGATAGTGGGATTAAGTGGTTAGAGATATTGAGATTTAATCTTCACTATTTTGTGAATGGTACGTGTCAAACAGTTCTAACACATTATTAGTGTTTAACCAAGTAATTGTAATTAAAATGAAACAGTAGCGTTGTTAGTTTTCTCCACTATTTTCTTCCCACTTGCAAAAATAATCAGAATTATGTTAACCAACCACTACTAAAATTTTGATCAAGGATCTATCTATATTATAATAGAATCTTAGTTAAGGAATACAAAAATACTTTTTACTAAATAATTTTAACTATTTGAAGTAACAAGTATTAATTAATAGTTATATCCCAACACAATAAATAATTGACTTAATTCCAGTCTTAGTTCATTTATCATTTTCATTTGGCAAATTTGTTTCTCTATTTTTTTTTCCCAATTTGAACCTCATTAATTTCATGCTTTAATTATAGGTTTTCATTAATTTGACATCCAATATTTAATTATCACGCTGTGCCTTTATATATATATATATATATATATATATATATATTTGACTTAATAAATTAAACATTATTATCTTTTTAGAATATAAATTTACGATAATTATTTTTTGAAATTATATATATATATATATATAATATTTCAATTCTTAAATATTACTTTTGAAAGATTAAAATGAAATTTTTTTTAAATTTGAATAACATAAAAAAGTATTAATTTAGTTATAATTTTAATATCTGAAATTTAAGATGATTTTGATCTCAAAAATTTTAAAAATAATAATCCTTAAAAATTAAAAATATAATTTTATTTAATATTTGAGGGATTAAAAAAATTTAATATTATTTGTAATCATTCATATTTTATGTTTAGGGATTAAAATTATATTTTATTAAATTTGAATACTAGATTTTTTTTTTAATTTATAGGATTAAAATAATATTTATATGAAATTTTAGGATTAAAAATATAATTAAATAAAAAACATTCATCCCAAATTTTACCCAAAGAACTAAAAACATGATTAAATTATAAATTAATCAAAATTTAAAAATTAAATTAATAAGGATCAAATTCTTCCTAACAAAAATAAAAGAACAAAAACATAATCAAAGCTAAATAATTTGCATTTAAACAAAAAAATTAACCAACTATTAATTATCATTAAACGTATACTACATTCATATCAAAACTCAGGTGGCAAAATAGAAAAAATGGATATAAGAATTACATTGAAATCAAGCCATAAAAAAGGGCTTCAAAAATGAACTACGTATTAAAAGTGGTGGCAATCTAACCGAACTTATGGATCACCCATTGATTAGTTTATTGGGCCTTCAGTAAGGAGTTAACAAGTTAAGGAGAGGTGATAAGGGTAGAATGGGAATGGGAGGAAAAGGTGGGACATAACATGACAAGTGGCAAGTGATGAGTAATAATCTATTTACTGAGAAGGTGGGAGTCAAGACATGAATCAAGGAATTTGTGGGATTGAATGAAGAAGTTGGTTCTTCCTAAAAAAAAGAGTTCAATAAATTTTGTTATTTGCTTGTTTTTTATTGTTCATTTTGTAACAGAGGTTTATACCTTTGATATCTTTCTAATAGCATCAATGTTACTTTAGTTTTACCATTTTTATTCTGGTTCCTTCTAATAATAAATAAAGTCACTTTAATAAGGTAGTTATCACTACCTTTCGAAATGGCAACCTCATTTGTAGCCTAACCAAAATGGTTAGACCTTATCTTCTAATTTGTCATTTACAAGTGGAAGCAACTCCATCTTACTCCTAGGTGTTCTTGGTGTTCGAGGAGTTCCTGGAACTGGTGGCTGTTGGGAGAGCATATGCCTGATATAACCATAGAATGTACATCCAACGAGAGTCACGGCACACCCAACACTATTTAAGTATGATATTGGGTTCCTAAAAATTAGCCAAGAAACAAGAACAGCCACAGCAACCTGTATAAAAACACAATAACTATTGTCAATTGTTAATGCAGGATAAATAGGATCATAGTCTGGTTTCAAACAATGAATCCCTCCTTTTCCTTCCCTTTTTGCGAGAAATCAGAGCATTTGTATTTACATGCAATGTTGAAGTGTAGAAACCATAAAAAAAGGATTTTCAAGAAACAATGATAATGTGGCTACAGATATTCCAAATAATAGGAGGATATGAAGAGATTCTCAAGCAATATATGAATGAATCGACCAAAAGCAAAACCATAAACCCAAATTTTAAGAGCAAATAATATAGTACCTTGAAGCATTTGAATCTGCTTGATAGATCTTACCTTAAGGTTTCCAGCAACATTAAATGTTACAGCAGTGGTGGAATGAATCACATAAAAAATGGAGAAGTTAAGGCAGAACGCCAAAACTCCAGAGCAGAAAATAATGATCAGGGCTGACCAAGGATAGGGATGAGTACTTAGCCACTGAAGAACTCCACTGCCTTCAAGTAACAAAGCCGGTATTATCAGGATCATGGTTGCAAAAGGGGCCATGTAATAAACCGTGTTTATGCTGAAAGAATAAAAAAGAACAATTAGGTACTGCTGAAGAATGATGCCAGAACAATTCAGAGAACGAATACAAGCACAAAATAGAAGAAGATATATCATAACTAAGACAAGATGATGTAAAAATGGGAATTGTAAAATCACCACTTACTCAGTAAAATATTTTTATATTTCTATTAAAATTAATTGATAAAAACAGGTGTGAGGAAAAAAATGTTGAAAAACTTGATGTCTAAGGGATTTTGATCATAAATATGCCCATGGATGTTAGAACAGAGACTGTCTAAACTAGTAACTACAATGGGAAAGATTTTTATACTCCTGAGTATTTGATTGATTGGAGCCTTTGGAAGCTAACTGGCACAAAAAATGGGGCCAAAGTAAGACCAACCATCTAGCATAAATCTCCCGGTTTTTTAATTAAGGAATTAAGAGAATGTTCCAAGTATTAGTCCATTTATTTGAAGAAAGAAGATAAAAGTGTTATCAATAATAGGGGAGGTATTACAATCACTTCATCCACTAGCCATCCAATATAAATATATTCAATCCATTCAGTCAAAAGCATTTGGAAGCATAACATGAACACATCGGTGGTGTAATTTCATCATCAAAATGGTTAGTGGCTGCATAAATGGTAGGTTGGCATATTCAAGAACATCAAAAGTTAGCATAAAAATCAGAAAAGAAACATCAATTTGCAGAAAGTCGCCTACATAAATGTGGTTGCGCATGTTGATAAATAGAACAAATGAAAAATATAAATTTGGCAGTTGAAATTATATCCAACAAAATTAACAATATAAAATACAATTAGCTACACCAACCATGGCAAATTTCTATTGGACCGATTTTTGTACAAAACAAATATGCTCACTTTATAAGTGCTTATGGTTACAATTAAGATGCATGAGCAATTATATCATATATAGACTCTGAAACATTCCTGTATTTTTAATCTTCTTGTCATATAACAGGCAAAATTTAAAAATTAATAAAAAAACGCCAGAAAGGAGGTTATCACTAATACTATACACGCATTTCTACAAATCAAGTGGGAAAGAGAAACTTCACATTACAGGTCCACAAAACAAAATCAGTCACAACCATTTATTTTATAAAATCTAGAAAATATTGGCTAATAGTATCATGCTTAATGGATTCTGGTAGCAGGTGTCCTAATCAAATTTAACAGCAACTAAAAATTTTATTAGCTCCAATACAAAACATTTCCTAGTTCTAGTTCTAGTTCTTCAACCCACCCAAAAAGAAGGACTGATAATGTGGATTAAAAACTAGAAAACAACATTGCAAACTCATAAATAACTGGGAAGTCTACACAAAAAAGAAAGGAAATAAAATATAAATATAAATATAAATATAAACCAAAAAAAGGCAGAGATTAAAGTTTGCACCTGTCAAATTTGTATCCATGCAACAAAGACTCTGCAAGGATAGTTTTTGTAGATGTAGCCAAGCAACCAAATAAAGCAGCACAAAACCCAAATACATTAAAACTAAGCTCTGTGATAGATGTGAGAAGAATCCCTCCGACAATGGGTATAAGAGAAGCCCAAATTCGCCAGTCAAAATATTTCCTCCACACTAGCCATTGCAAAACGACTACAGAATCCAAGATCAAATGAAAATGTTCTTCAAATAACAACATAAAGTACGAGACCAAAGAACAAACTATTATTGATTCTTACCTGTTGTTGCAGGGGTGAATGATTTTATTGTCTGCATAAAAGAAACTGGTATGTATCGTAAGCTGACATTCCCAAGCACAATGTTAATACAGAAAACAAATGACATAGGAAATATTCTTCTCCAGCGATCTTCAGGGTCAACGGATATCAACGGTTTAAGCTTCAACACCTTAATCACCAGATATCCTCCAATGGCTGAGCAAATAAAATGGATGCAAGATACCGACAATGGAAACTTGAAATCCAATTTCTGCACAAGAGAAATTCAAATATGAACTTAAAGAATTTATAAATCTTTTAGGCCATATCATGGGAGAAATGAAGAGTGATATATCTTTTCCCTCGAAAATGGAAAAGGAACATAGAAGATTTAACAAGATAAGGATCAACATTATGCAAGGTCCTAACAAATAGAAAATAACCAATGTCATTTGGTTTCTTGCCTAAAAGCTTTTAGGCCATAAAAACAACAAATCCTTGTCCCACTAAGTAAGCTCAGCTACATTGATCACACGGACGCCATTAGACTCAATTGAATACCAAAGTTTATTTGGCTCCGCTAAATACCAGAGTATAAGAAGCTTTTACACCATGTTACTATTTAATTTGTGGCAAAGTAATCACACTCACACCAACCTTGAGATTTCAATTCATTTTAAGGACATACTACTGTTCTACTTTAATATGTAGTGTCACACCAAACCAAACAAATTAAGAAGAGTTCATATCATTATGAGAAAAAAAAACATGGTTTATGTCATTGTGAAAACTTTTGACGTTGAAATGGACCAAGCTTAATGAAAAGACCAAAGATGGAAAATGCTAAAGCAATTCTATGAATTTAACATAAGAATATCAACTTTTCAGGCTTCAGCATGAAAAGTTGCTAACTGGTGGATCTTATCAAAATTGTAGAGATTAAAAAAGTGTTATATATATAATAAACAAATAAAGCTCCTAAACGATCATCCACCCGACATAATAACATAAAATAATAGTAATAGTAATTATCATTGTGCAGAAATAAAATTATACAACATGATTAGATTTATAATAAATTCTTTTTAAAAAAAGAAAAAGAAAGAAACAATGTTGTGCAAAAGAAAGAATAAACGAGGGAGAATAGAAGAAAAAGAAAGAAACCTGAAAGATCCACTTGTTGATGATAATGACAGTGACATTGAAAGCCCACCACTGAAGAATTGCCAAGACAGATCTAAACATGCTCCACTGGCAAATAATCCCTTCTTCCATCACGGATCAACACAACCCGACCCAGATGGTTTCGGAGCCCCACAAACTGAGAAATTTCACGTTGAGAAAAACAAAAGGAAGAAGAAGAAAGATAGATATTCTTTCTTCCACTCTGAATGAGGTGTGTGATTTGGGACACTATTAACTTTTTATCTAATGTGGCAGTTATAATTCAAAAATGTTTCTTTCTCCTTTACCTCACTCATATGTCCTTTCTTTGTTTCTTTCTCTTCTTGTCTAGCGCCTATGTTATAAATTATGTCGTCGAAATTATGCTTCAAATGCTGAATCTCATTCTTTTTCCAACACACACATTCCCTAATCTCTATTCCTCCCAAGGTTTGGTAAACTTTGGGTTCGGTTGGATCAAATCTTATTTCATCACAGCTATAAATACATATCAATTTTAAATCTTATATTATGTAAAGTAAGTACGAAGATCAATAAAATCAATAAAAATAAAGTTCTCATTAATTGTTTAAAGTTGAAAAAAAAAATCAATAGACAATGATATTATTATTGGTTTGCACCAATTAGGATCAGATAGTCTAATAGCATATGGAGTTTAAAAATGATTTAAAGATATTAAAGTTAATTTTTTTTTATTCAGTAATCTAAACGATCAACAATTCCAATGTTGAAGAATAAGAATGAAAAACTATATACACTCATTGCTCACAAAATTAAAAAGAGAAAGTTAGACAAAACAAAAATTGTAAGAGAATTTTTAATTAATAAGGTTTGAAATTGTCTATAAACATAATTCTTTGCATGCAGAAAAAGCTTTCACAAACTAATTTAAATTCTAAATTTTAAATAAAATTATCAAAATTAAACTAAATTAAACCATTTATTATATATAAATATAAAATTATATGTATAAAATTAAATAATAATTAATAAAACATAAAATATTCCTTATAATTCTATTTATATTCATTGAATTATAATTCAAAGAACTAATAAAAAGAATTTTTATTATTTCTATTGTTATGAATATTTTAATTATGATTTTATTTTTTAAAATTTTTATCATTCTTACGTGTATTATATTTGATATAAAGCATACATTATTATTTAGAATATCTATTATTATTTAAATAAAAATCCAGAAACAAATTAAAATTAAGATTTTTTTTCATGTTTCTTTATTTAAGAAATTTTTATTATAAAAATATTTAGAAATTTTATAATAAAAAATCATAACAACCAAACGTCCCTTGACTCATTTCACTATGCTTTATATATTTTTGTTTTGATATTGGGTATTAGTCTTCACGCACGTGCAAGGGCGGGATCCTCCTCACTCAAAATAAAAGCCAAACTTCCCTCGACTCATTTCAATTCACACTCTCCCCAGTCTAATAAATTTCTCTCTTCTTTCCCAACCACTCTTCGCTTTTCTTTGTTGGTTTCTCAACTCATCCATGGACGAATCCTCGCTGCAATTCGTCTCCGAAATCGGAAGGCACCTCGCTCAACGAACTCGTCCCAACAAGGACTTCATCGTGAAGTCCCTTGGAGTAAGTTTCGCCTTCTTCTTTAACTTGTCTTCCTCCAATGCGCCTCTTGCATCAATTATATACATATATTTGACGTTTGCCTACGAATTTCGAGTGTGTTAAACTAGACTGCAATTGAATTTGTAAAAGATTTCTGAACGTGCGTGAATTGTATTTCGTAGTTTAATTTATCAGTCTCTAGAATTACCACAACTGTTTGGACACTGTTTCTTGGCGATTAGTTAGATGGTCGGTAGTGGTTGGGATAGTTAGTTACTTTTGTATGCGTATATCAGTCACTGTGTGGCTCCATCCTTGTCAATTTCAGTTTCCTCTGTCAAATTTTTTCCAGTATTAGTGTTGGTTACCTAAGATGCTGGTAAACCAAGCAAATTATTATTAATATTATTATTATTATTATGATGATGTTTTGCAGAAAGCTGCAAATGCCTTGGCTCAGATAAAACAGTCTCCTCAACCGCGGACGGCCAAGGAATTACAAGCTGCTAAGAAACAAGAAGATGCTCTAAAGCCCCTGGTAAATGCTGTGGTTTCTGGTGGTCTGCTTCAACATGCGGATAAGGAAGTTAGGCTTCTGGTTGCTATGTGTGTGACCGAGCTCTTTAGACTCATGGCACCTGAACCGCCTTTTGAGGACAAGCATTTGAGGGTATCCATCATGTGTAGTAGCATAGTTGAAATATATGTGTAGTTTTCCTTTTCCTCATCTTTGCTTGTTATGTACGTAAGCCCTTATGTGCTTGAATTATGTACTACTTTAGTTTAATTGTTGTGCTGACTGCAGATGTATTTTTATTTCAGGATGTATTTAAACTTATCATTAGTTTATTTGAGGATCTAGCTGATACTGCAAGTCCATTCTTTTCAAAAAGGGTTAAAGTATTGGAGATAATGGCTCAATTAAAGTGTTGTGTGATAATGCTGGAGATTGACTGCATGGACCTGGTTTTCGAGATGTTCAATATTTTCTTCTCTGTTGTGAGGTTGAACTTGTGATCTACCTACTCCCTCCTTGTGCTTGGCTGCTTTACTGGATTTCTGGGCTTATTATCTAATTGGGAAAAACATCTATTAGCTTATTTAGATTCACCAAAGGTCTATTTATACGGACACTGTTCAGTGTCTGACTTCTACGACAAAATTGTTAGTATTTAGCTTGTAATGGATTTTTCATATCATCCATTTTTAAGTTTTGGAATGCAACACCTGGTGCGACTTAGGATGTTGTAGTTTAATAGCCATAGCTGTTATTTCTGTGCAGCAGCCATTCCTTCTTAATAGCAGAAATATGCAATCCATTTTTGATTGTTGATTTTTATGGAAGAATTGATGACACCTAATCCACTCCCCCCTTTACTGCAGAGATGAACACCTTCTCATTAGTTCGATGACTTCTATAATGATAAATATTTTGTATGAGAGTGAGGAGGCTTTTCAGAAGCTATTAGCAGTGATTTTACAAAATCTTGTGAAGCAAAAAAAGGTAAGATTTTTGTTTTTTTTAATCTTATTTTATGGATGTGTTTTATAATTTTTTTTTTCATGTAAAGAGACAAATGCACTTTGTGATTAAAAATCAAATGCTTAGTGTAATGCATTTTCATTTATTTCCCTTTTTTGTTCACAAGAATATGACTATTATCCAAAAAAATTGTGCTTCACTATTTTTTCTTGACAACATATTTTATGTTTAAAGCCTTCTACATTGGTCTGGTTTGGTTTGTAAGTGATGCAAATTATTTGATCATTTGATTTCACTTTAATTGCTGGGAATACCATTATTCATAATTATGCAGTAATAGTCATAATTAGTTGTTACGAGTTATTCTTTTGTCTATTCAGATGTTTTGGGTTTGAAAACGTTTCTCTATCTTAAATGAAACCATATTACTTCAAAATCTAACTCCAGCTGAACAGCAGGATGCAATTTTTGCTGCTGAAAAACTTGCTGCTTCAGTCATCAAAACTTGTTCACAAGAGCACGAGCTGAACCTCCTAGTTTGTGGGTTTTTAGCTTCTTGTATACATGACAGAGAAGCTATGGGCAGCGGGCTTAAAGAATATTACTATGAAATCTTCTCAAAAGTTTTCCAGTGTGCACCTCAGATGCTTATGTCTGTCATCCCAAGTTTAATTAAAGAATTATCGGTAACTCTTTACATTAAAATTTTATCTTATACATAAGATGAAACCAATTGTTTGAAATTGGTTCATTTATTTTCTGCATGCCCATACTATTTTTTTAAATGTATTTATATTCTTACTTTATTTTGGCTATATTTGCATTCACTTTATAGGCTGATGAGGTTGATTTTCGGATAAAAGCTGTAAATTTGGTGGGGAAGCTTTATGCTCTTGAACATCGTGTTGCTCAGAAGTATCATGATCTTTTTGTGGAATTTTTGAAAAGATTTTCTGATAAATCTGTGGATGTTAGGATTAGTGCTCTACAATGTGCTAAAACTTTCTATTTGGCAAATCCCTACGATGGGACAGAATCACGTGAAATTATGAGTAAGCTCCTTGATAAATATTCTTTATTGATATTATCTTATTTGGTTCCATATTAATATTCAAGTGTCCTGATAATTTCATCAAAGTGATTCGTGATAACCTTGCAACTAGCAGCTTCTGTTGTAGATCGATTATTAGACTCTGATGAACAAGTGAGAAAGCAGGCAGTTCTTGTTGCCTGTGATATTTTTAATTCAAATCTGAAACTTGTTTCATCCAAACTACTATCTCAAGCCACCGAAAGACTTCGGGATATAAAGGCATGTGCCGTTGAATTTTGTATGCTTGCTGAAGGAAAAAATAGTGACAATACAGAATTCCTAAACTACTATTTGTAATGCTTTTACAGATAACTGTTAGAAAGAGTGCCTTGCAAAAGTTGATAAAGGTATATCGTGAATACTGCAAGAAATGTTATGAAGGTAGCATGACAATTAGTAATCACTTTGAAGAGATTCCTTGTAAAATTATGATGCTGTGCTATGATAAAGATTGTAAGGAGTTCAGGTCAGTTTATGAAAGATTGCTAGTTGATTCAAAATTAGAGTTTTCTTGTTAGAACTAAAGGTTGTTTTTCATTAATTTTCAGGTTCCAGAACATGGAATTTGTTCTTGCTGATGATCTATACCCTGATGATCTACCGATTGAGGAAAGGACAAAGCATTGGATACACATGTTTTCTCTTTTCAGTTTTCCTCACGAAAGGGCACTGGATACTATTTTGACTCAAAAGAGAAGGTACCAATACCAACATGCTACTATGAGCAGGATGAAACACGTAGTATTGTTTACAAATTGTTCCATTTTTTCAGGTTCCAAAATGAAATGAAAAATTATTTGGTTATGCGGAAGAAATTGAAGGTAAAAATAAAATGGTTGGTGCATTTACTCATAATAAGGTCACCATTTTGTGTGTTTTTTATTGGTTAGAAATTGGTGGAATACTTGAATAAGTTGTTAATATATTGCTCTGATAAAATGGCATATATAAAGATATTTGAATACAAACTAATTATTAAAGTGTAAGGCTTGCTACTTGTAATCTAAGAGTGATAGATGTGGGAGTAGAAAACTGAGAGTTTGTTACTAGAATCTTTTATGGAATTGAGGAGAGGCTTGATAGTAATTTTAGAGTGGTTGATTTGGCAGTAATAAAAGATGGAGTTTGTTATTACAATCTTAAGTATGTAATTAAGATAGTAATGAAAATCAATTTTTTTTTTTTGACAATTTGGAACGAGAGTGATGGTTAACAGAAACGGACTGGGCCTAGGTCACTACAGAAAAATTATTCAAGGGAGGAGTAATGTCCGAGTCTTGTAGGGAATATTTGCCCATATTCCCGGAACATTTTAATACTCTTTACGCATAGTACTAGATATCTATATATTCTTATATTTCTAACACTATAACTCTTTAGTTATTCAACTATGTACCTTTGGGTTTACCTGTCAGGAAGACTTTAATATGGTATTGGAAATAGATAGAACCATATTTACTTTTTAAAACTAGCCCAAGCGAGGAGGATTGCCCAAACATTATAAGAAATATTCTGGTCATATTTTAGTCAGTGTGGAACATTTTTGCGATGGCTCTCTTTATAGTCACAACCCACCAGGGTCTTTATATAAAGGCTTAACTTGTGTATGTTATTGAATTTCAACCATAATAATTTGCTCAACTTATGGATTAAATTTATTCATTGAATTTTAAACTAATTTTTTGTTAATTGCAAGTATATCCTTACTATTTCTCCAATTGGTAATTAATAGTTAAGAAATTGTATGATGGAGTCAGCATAACGTGTGGTCACTTTTATGTGTTCTGCCGCCTATGATTTGATAGCTTGGTAATGATGGAGCTTGATAACTTTTTTCAGGAAATTTGTCCTGAAGAAACACAGAAGAAGATTGAAAATATGTTTACAAAAATGGCAACATTCTTCCCAGATTCTCACAAAGCTGAAGACTGTCTGCATAACTTAAACCAAATTAAAGATAATAATGTGTTTAAATTACTTGAAAAATTGTTGGAGGAGCAAGCCTTCACCACCACGATTGGAGAGACTATGAAAGTATGCTGTTTGGTTTGACTTATGCATAAAATATTCTATATCAGCTATTTGAATGAGTTTTTAATTGAATGTCATGCATAGTGTTTTTTTACTTGTGTGCTTGTGTATAGGGAAGTGTTAACACTTCTGTACAATTAGTCATCCCCTACACAATACCTACAATTAGTGTATAAGAAAGTGATATTCTTTCATATTTTTCTTTTCATTGCTCATACTTACTTTAGTAACTTGTGCGATGATTTGGCTTAATAGATCACAATATTTGATGTTATTGGTTATACTTCAGGTGTGTTGCATGACTATGATTTGTGACGGCTCCGTAGTGAGTTCAAATGTCATTTTTCTAATCAATTTTGTAGAATTGAGTTAAGTTTAAAGTTTATTTTCTAAGATGGATTTAGAACTTATCTTAACTAGGTTTGTTGGTTGTATTGTATCACCTGTTATTGGCCGCCATTGAACCACTCACAATTATAGTATATAAATAGGTGCAAATCTCACCCTATAAATTGATTTTGTGAGATTAAGTTAGACTTAAAGTCAACTTTCTAAGAATGTTGAATAACATTTTGGATGAAGAAATCAAACCTTAATAAGGAGGTGGAAAGTGCCATAGTTGGTGATAAAAGAAATCAATGAATCAATTGACATTGACAATCCAAGAAATATTTTTAAAAATAGACTTGTTAGCACCCCAGCCACCATCAATACTATGTTTATGAAAGATGTGAGAGAGGAAGAATGTTAATTGCTAGATTTTTCTACAACAATACTATACCTTTCAAAGTGGCTAAGAGTGAGGAATTTGATGCTATGTTTGATTTGGTTTCAAGGCATGGTCTTGTATTTAAGCCTCCACAATATCATGAGATTAGAGTCAAATATTTGAAAGAGGAAGTGAAAAATACATCACTTTCCTTACAAGCAAGTCAGAATGAATGGAAAAAAACTAGATGTACAATTATGATTGATGGTTGGACTGACAAGAAAAGAAGGACAATAATAAACTTCCTAGTGAACAACCCAAAGGAATTGTTCTTTTGAAGTCTACAGAAGCATCTGTAATATCCAAAATGATTGAAAAAGTTTGAGATGATGAATAACATTGTTGAAGAGGTGGGGGAAGACAATGTTGTTCAAATTGTAACAAATAACTTAGCAAACTACAAAGCTGCTAGTCAAATGTTGATGGAAAAGAGAAAAATGCTATTTTAGACACCATGTACAACACATTGTGTTGACTTAATGTTGGAAGATTATGAAAAGAAGATTGCAATTAATTAGGAGACAATTTCAAAAGGTAAAAGAATTAAAACTTTTATCTATTCAAGAACTTCTCTAATTTTTCTACTATAACATTTCACGAAAGGAAGAGATTTAGTGAGACCAGGTATTACTCGCTTTGCAACATCTTATTTGACATTAAGGTGTCTTCATGAGAACAAGGGAGCTTTAATTAGAATGTTTATTAGTAATGAATGGAAGTCTAGTATGTCTGCAAAATCAAAGGATGGAAAAATAGTTGAGGATGTAGTTTTGGATAAGGATTTTTGGAGGAATATAATAATTTGTTTAAAGGGTGCATTGCCTCTAATTGAAGTGGTTTGATTGGTTGATTCGGATCAGAAACCAATCATGGGGTTCATTTATGAAGCAATGGATCAAGCTAAGGAGAAGATACAAAAAGCTTTCATTTATGTGACTTTTATATGAATTTCATAAATTTGTAGGATCTTACGATTTGTATTACAATATTTTAATTTATGATTTATATTTCCCTTTCTGATCTTGAGTAGGATCTTGATTTTGACTATCTTGATTATAATATATGTTCAATCCACTCAGTATTTTGAGATTATGTAAGTGTCTCATATGTTAAGATTCTCAAACTTTTCTATACATCTTGTGCCATGTTCTCTGAGTATATTTTTATTCTTACTTTTCTGTATTTAGTTATTTTTGTTTTTGCATAACCATCTGTTTTCCCCATCTAATGTCTGTTTTGTTTTTGTTTTGCTTGCAGGAAAAATATTTGGTAATGGTTGGAGACCGCAATCCAAATTATGAGTTTTTACGTCCACTCATTTCCAAATGTTCATCCAACATTTTCAGCTCAGAGCATGTCAAATGCATCTTAGACTATCTTTCTAATAATGGAAATGAAAATAAGAATTTGGAGGATTCTTCTGCAAATCTTTTGCTGGTAATAAAAAATGCTTCTTAGTGGATTTTAATACACTTTCTTGTATTTATTTATTTATTAGTTCTCTTTTTTTATTTTTGTGTTGGGGAAGAGGACAAGGATATATCATTTGATCCTCCTGCACAAAAATTAAATTAAGCACCAGAGAATGCAAATGAAAAGATTAGTAACCTAAACAATGGTACAATCTGTTCATGATACTAATTTCTCTTCTGCTGCAAAATTTTTGACATGATGTTCATGTCGTGTTATTTACTCCTAAGTCATAATTCTATTAGCCAAAGTTTTAAATAGCTGTAAGATAGCTTCTACATTTAAGTCCTTATATATTTATTTTGAATAGTGGAAATAATAGAGGAGATAGAATGGTCTATTGGTTTAGTTAATGGTCAGTTGGTTCAAGAATGAATGTCAAAGCATGATTCATTTAACATGAATGCCTTATATTCCTTGGGGCACAGTAATTGACCTTGGTTATTTGAGGTTGGAATGCCTTTGTTTTTAAAATTTTGCCTGAAATTTTAGAAAAAAAGGCTTTTGGAAGTTTTTTATTTGAATTATGCATTTGAGTGTACTTTTGAAGCTACATTAATCACTTTTCAGTGGGAGGAATTTATTTTGTCTTACATTTTGGAGAAAGGGAGGAAATATTGAAAAGAAGAAAAATTGTATTATTCTTTTGTATGGTACACAGTGCTACAAGAGTACATAAAGGAAAATATACATAGGGTTTGATTGTAATTGAACTGTAACAGAAACATAAGAAACTAGCTTAATAGACTAACTGACAAGACGGAAAAGATACAATAGCAGGATTAGAATAAGTGCTTGTGCACCCAACTTCACAAAATCTTAGCATACTTTGACACCCCGCTCAAGTTGTAGGTGGCTAAGCAGGACTATGAGGTAACTACGGTTTGTCTCTAAGATACTAAAAGGAGTTGGACAATACAGTTTTGTGAGAATATTAAATCAGCAACCTGTTCTAGAGAGGGAAAATGTAGAATCTTGAATTGTTTTAATAACCTTTTCTTTGAGAAAGAAGAGTTCTAGCCCTATATTCTTTGTTCGAGCATGAAGAATGGGATTATGAATTTATGATAGAGCTACTGTGCTCTTGTTGTCATAGTAGATAATATGTCAGGGGATGTGGAGTTGAAGTTATTGCAATCGTGACTTAATCCATAATGTTTCAGTTGCAATGCTTGCAAGGTTATGGTATCAACTTCTTTCTTGGACTTGGCAACAATGGTTTGTTTTAGAGACCACCAAAAGAAGATGTTTGGTATGAAAATGTTGAAGGACCTAGAGGTCATAAGGGTTAGAGGCCCAATCTGCATCAATGAAGGCAGAGCTGGAGAGAAATAGAGGAGGAAGCTATTGCAGAAGTAATCCTTTGTGCATGACACCCTTGATATGGCACAGTATATGCTTGACTATGACCCAATGAGATTCCAAAAAGGCTGACATAAATTTGCAGACTTTGTTAATAGAATGAAATCTCAACATGAGTTATAGTGGTATACACCAACAACAGATCTATAGGGAGAGGCATCATAGAAGTCACTTGTATCATTCTTGGGAATAGTTGAGAGTTTAACATTGCCTGAGAAACTAATAAGTAGGCATATTTTGAAAGGTGGATGTCTTGTGCCAGAACAAGTGCTTCATGTTCATGGACTCAAACAACTGCCTAAGAAGCTAACCACAAATGGGCGATATTTTGCAAATATCTTGATGAGCTGATGTCTTTTAATCACAGGCTCGATTTGTTGTTTCAAAAGGGGGAAGTTTGCTTTTGTATTAGAGTATATTTTGACTCTATCATTTTTCTTTTTTGTATACTCTTTGTATGTACAACTTTAGATGATAGGCTGTTTCATTCTGTCAAACTCTCTAACACTAACTAACATATAGTAGTTCAAGCTTAGGGTCTCTGACTCCTCATATATTTGTATCACTACTTTTTATTATAGTCTTATAGCCTATCCTAACAAGATTTGTTGGATCTTTCATCCACTTGCTATTTGCCATTGGGCGACCCATAAATATTTAGTCTATACTTGAGATGTCAAGTCTTTTGCATGAGGGGGGGTGTTGGAGATTACACATCCGCTAGAGATAGTCAAATTATATTATATAAGTGAGTGTTAACCTCACCTTACAAATCGGTTTTGTATAATTGAGTTAGGTTGAAAGTTCACTTTCTAATAGGTTGAAACTTCAAACAATTTGATATGTTTTAAAGATTTGAAAAAGACGCATAAAAGGAGTTGGGAACATTCTTGAAATGCAAATAACCTCCACAAAATGCTCAAAATTATAAAGATTTTGAAATATTTTGAAGAGTTTGGATTTTTTATTTGTTTAGGGTGTGTGATATGTGTCTGCTTAGATGTGCATTGTAGATGAATGAAAATGTTATCAAAGAAATTTAAATACCTCATGAATGAACTATATAGTACAAAAGCTGAAGCCATTAGGTTTCAGGAATGGTTTTGTGTGTGTTGTCTCTACCAATGTGAGTCTCTATGTCAAATTAATTAATAAGAGTTTGGATTTTTTATTTGTTTAGGGTGTGTGATATGTGTCTGCTTAGATGTGCATTGTAGATGAATGAAAATGTTATCAAAGAAATTTAAATACCTCATGAATGAACTATATAGTACAAAAGCTGAAGCCATTAGGTTTCAGGAATGGTTTTGTGTGTGTTGTCTCTACCAATGTGAGTCTCTATGTCAAATTAATTAATTCAAAGTAGAGAAGGTTTTGAATAGTGATTTATGGCTACCCTAAGATTTGTTAATTATTTTGGCTATTGTAGCCAAATTGAAGCAAGCCTCTTTGTTTGTAGGAGTGAAGCAGTAGTCTTTAATTTGAATTACTAGATAAATCTTGCCACAATTTTACTTGAACCAGGCTATTGTTCGATATTTCCCCTCTATGCTGAAAGGCTTGGAAAAGCAGTTCCAAATGTTGTTGGATCAGAAAAGTCCTGTTAATGACAAGCTGATTGAGGTTATAGCAAAGGCAGGCTGTCATATGTCTTTCAATCATAGGTAATTCTTTTTTTTATTTAAAATATAACGCTGAATGTTTCTAACAGAAGTACTAAAAGTCTGCTTTAACAAAAACTACCATTGTTGCTACTATTTCAATGAATCCTTGTATTGCTTGTAAATGTGTTCCGTTTTAATTTGAAAGAATTTTTGTTGAGGGGTCGTTTTTTGGACTTTTTAAAGTTTTATCTGAAACTTTTTTTATGGTAAAGAATGGCTGTTTTCCTTGACTTCTGATGCAAGTAGTGGGGTGTTGCTTCTAGATATTATGTAATTTATAGATACTTTGTGTTCATGTTGTCAGCTTGTTAATTTTCAAATTTTGCTCTCCCAATATGTTAGAAAATGTTCTAAAGACTAAATGGTCTAAGAATTTAGTATTTTATGTTATAAGAATTTATATACAAGGGTGATACTGATTTTGGGGTTTCCCAATATGTGAAGTTGACTAATGTGCTAAGAATTTATTTTTATGATTAAGGTAGTAAATTTTTGGAATTAAGTTGAAATTTTGCTTTTAGTTGGAGAAATGTCAGCTTTGAATAAGACCCTTCTGATAAAAAAGTAGAATAACTAATATTTGACTGCCTTTCTAATTTAGTTTCCCTGTGTTTTTGGTATGCAGTGATATTTATCCATTTTTAAAGAGAATTTGCTTGGATGGAACACGCAGACAGGCCAAATTTGCAGGGTCAGCAATTGTTGCTTTAAGTTCTGAACAATCAGTTCTTAGAAATTTATATGAGGTATACATTTTTGTGTGAATGCTACTTCCAACTATATATTTGTTGTTTTACCTTTTTAGTGCGGAAAAACAACTATTTATGTTTAACAGCTACTAACTGAAAGGCAACTTTTAAGTTTGTTTTTGCTTAAAGCACATATTGTTTTTGGGCATCATCAACGTGAAGATTCTAAGAGAAGCAAGATACACTTGTAAAGGAAGAAACTGAAATATGTATTATTATTGAATGAGTGGATAGCTAGATTACATGGTTCAATGTACCTAGAAACTAACTAATTGGCTGGGGTAATTAACTAGAGATAGAAATATAGTACGACAGTGGTCATGATAAGAGCTTGTGAACCCTTCTTAACCATATACTCTAACTTACCCCGTTCAAGTAGAAGGTGGTGGACTGAGTGTGGAAGGATAGACATCTTCAGCTTGTTCCTCAAAGATTGAAACTGAGTGGTAGAAAGGGCTTTGGTTAGAATATTAACACATTGCTCAACAAATGGGATTGGTAATCTCCAAGAGGAAGTATGCTTTTGACATCCTAGAAGAGACTGGCCTATAACTGCTAAATCAGTGGGCACTCCCATGGATCCTATTGTCAAATTATTACCCAATCAAGAGGAACTCCTGTCGGATCCTAGAAAATATAGGAGATTGGTTGGTAAACTAAACTAATAGTCACTCATCCAAATATTTTCTTTGCTGAGTGTGGTGAACCAATTCTTGAACTCTCCTTGCCAAGACCATTGAGATGCAATAATTTGGATATTCTAGTACATCTAGAGCTACAGGAAACGGTCTTATATATGAACACAATGGGCATGCTCAAATAGGTGGATACTCCTGCTGATTGGATGTGTTAACCTAGTGATAGGTGATCCACTTTTATAGCAACCATAACTGTTAGTGCCACCAGCACACCACTATTGCTATAACAACCACCACTACTTGTATCATTGTTATCATCATTATCATTACATAATTTCCATCATAACTATAACATCATTATCATTACATAATTTCAATCATAGTGTTACCACCACCATTAGCATCTTTTATTATTTTTTGCATTTCAATTATATTTATGCATTTTATTTTTATTCATATATATATATATATATTGTATTTTTATTTTGTCCACAATGCTTCCGTTATAACCCAATATATTTTTGTAAAGGACTTTTTAACTTTTGATATTTTCTATTATCCGATATTGATAACACTAGCCTCCAATGAATATTTTCATGAGGAGGAATATGTTGGCGGCAAAGAATTGGAGGCTCTACTCAATGTAACAAAATATTAACTATAAGTACTTAGGAAACTAATTAAAGAGATTGAGGGAAACCAAAAGGGGATGGTAGCTTGTATTTGGGAAATAGGAAATTGATTATTAGGAGAGGTCAAGGTTTCTTGAATACCCTGAGAAAGTAATGATTGACCTAAATACAATGTGATTTCATTTCTACTCTGTCATTTTCCTTGCTGTGTCTTATCAAGTTCTATCTCAAAGAACTAATTTATACATGAATTGCATATAATTTCAGATATATTAAATGAAAAAAAAACAATTTGTTGAAATTATTAAAGCTCTTTATCCCCCTTATAATGAGCAAAATTGACCTAGTTTCTGTGTATATGCTTTGATCCATAGTCATTCATGCTTCAGGTTTGATTTGATTTTTGTAAAAGCTTTAGGTTCGGAGTTGAATAAAAACTTTGTTTACTTATTATGCCTAGCAGCTACTAGTGAACTAGAGCTATAAACCTATTTGCATGTTGGTTGATTTGTGAAAGCTCAAACCACTCCAGGAGGACACTTCATTCTGTTTATTGACAGTTATAAATTAAATCTATCTATTAGTGGTAGGAGATTAACTTCTTAGCACTGATAATTAACATTTTCCCTTTCTGTTTTTCTGTATGTGTCCAGGAGCTAATTGATTCTTTATATAGTGAGCGGAATGTCCCTACTATTTTGCAATCTCTGGGATACATTACACAATATGTTTCAAATTTTGAAACTCGAGTAGAAGAGATCACATCATATATATTCCAGAAGATCATTCAAGTACTTGGATTTAATAATAAACTGTCTTGCTTGTTTAATTTATTCTGCCAGAGCACTGTGGATATTGTGTAAAAATATATTATCTGTTTGAAATGTTCATGGAATAAGTTGCATTTTTTATTAGATGGAGCATTTGGATGATGATCATGATGCCATATTTCATGATACTTCTCAATGTAGCGAATCTTGTCAATTAAAGGTTAGTATGAAGAATAAGATACTGCATTTGATTACAAAGTTCTCTTCTAACTATACACACAGACACGTGTATATATATATATATATATATGTATTTTTTTTTTCTATTGCAAATAGTTTTCATACATAGAAATAATCTCATCTCCTACACACTTGCTCAAGGTTACAATTCCAGCCACCTTAAATACTCGAAGAAAAAAATTTATGTGTTTGTATTAACTTATTCTAGGGGCTCAAAAAAGAACTGAAAGCATGCCTTCTTAGGAATTAGAGTTAATGTTCAGTATTCATGCCTTTTGAAGCTTTAAATAACCCTATTGTCTCTATTCGGTGACCTTTTCTAGAATCTACCATTTTTTTTTTCTGGCAACGTGCTTGCATTGTGAATGGGCTATTGTCCGAGTTTAATTTTGGGAGAATGTGTTGCATCATCTTCAATTGTGTTTGTGGTTGAGATGCTTTTTGACACATTCCATAATGCCTTTGCAATTTGTTTAGTTTGATGATCATGATTTTGCAGATTTATGGGCTGAAAACACTGGTGAAGATTTCTTTGCAATATGAGGGGAGTCATGTTAAGCATAACATTAATGGATTGTTGGAAATTTTGTCCAGAATGCTACGAGAAAGTGATAATTTCGTTAGTACAGCTACTAGCTCCTGGTATAACTTTTTTATATTCCTGGTATAACCTTTTGGTACAATGCTTTTGCTTTCATTTTCTACTGCTTTGATGAATGCTGTAGTTGATTTTTTGCTTTTACTTACAAAAACCTTGTTTTTTCCAGTTTTCAACATGTTTTAACTTACAAATATAGAAAATCATAGGTCCGAACTCTGATGCTGTTGTTGTACCAAATAAATTTGAGTATTATTCTTGGCTTATTTTTTGTGTTTATATATCATCTTTTATTGATCTTGTATAATAAATATCAATATTATATCAGCTGCTTCATTTAGAATAAGATTCACATACTAAGTATTTCATAATAAATCAACTTCAAATTGTCTATTTAAACAATCTATAGTTGATTATTGTTGTTTTGAAAAGTCTAGAAGACCTTTCGAAGTCTTGTAGTGAATATGACTAATATAAGTTATGTTTTTGAATTATTTTTATCCTTTCTATCTCTCTCTGTGCATTGAAATGTTAATATTCATGCATTAAACTTGCTTATAAATTTTTTTGTGTTTACTACATGTAGTGAAAATGATAAGGCTCATATTAGATTAGCTGCTGCAAAGGCAATCCTTCGTCTTGCTAGGAAGTGGGATTTACATATTACTCCTCAGACTTTTCGGTTTTCTATATTGATTGCACAGGTATGTATATTGAATTGTCTATAAGTAATTCAGCTGGTACAGAAAGTAGATGAAATTTAGTGTTGATGATAAAATTATTTAGTTTCTAAAATACTAAAATCAATAAGAAGATATACTACATATGTATTAAATTATTAAACATACCATACCTTTCAAAGATCGCACTTATATTGTGATGCTAATAACATTGACCTAAATCATTGAGTGTTCTTTTAAACTTTTGGCTATAGTAATAGCTACTTTGTCTCGAGAGTTGGAAATTTCAGTTTGTTTTATTCTTTCATGAAATTGGTCTTCCTCCAATGAACAGTCAATAGACTATATTCAAATGCTTATCAAAACTTCCTTGATTACACAAACTTTGTCAAGTCAACGCTTTCTTTCATACTCTTGAGCTCCAAGCTATCTGCACAAGTCAAGATAATATCATGCACATAGACAAACAAGATAACAATCTTATTATTTGTTGAATGTTTGTAGAACTTATGATCTACTTGGATTTTGATATAACCAAATCCTTTTACCATGATTCCAAACTACTCAAGTGATGTTCTTAGAGATTGCTTTAGCCCATGTAGTGACTTTTAGTTTGCATACATTCTTCTTCTAGTTCCTTGCTTTGATTATTGGAAATAATTCTTTACATACAATTGATGTAATGACCAATTGAAATTGGAAGCAAGGGATTAAAAAGAACCTTTATAGAATTAAGTGAATCCCTTTGCTACCCATCTAGCTTTGTATTGTTTTTCCTTTCTTTATGATTCAGGTGCTGCATATGATTGTTACTAATCATGGTGTCAACATAATTGTGACGATGATTAGCATTGTGATGCATCAACACTACCATTTTTATTAAAAAAAATCTAGCTTTGTACCTTTCTGCACTTCTGTTAGTCTTGTTAACAGTTCCCACCCTACTTGGTTTTTTTTTATCACGAGATAGGTTTACAATCTCCCAAGTTCCATTCTTAAATGCATTTAGCTTTTCTATGAATGCTAACTTCTAGAAACATCTAGTGTCATTTGGGTTAGAAGCAAATTCTACATCATATTATGCTTGAAGATAGGACGGTGAAGTAGAGGGAGCATGTTGAATAAGTAAGCCTAGGTCAGTGCCATTTAGATAAATGCCAAAATTCAGCCTAATATTGTTCTAATGGATGAGCCAAGAACTAACAAACTTTATGAATTACAAAACTTATTTCAAGCGGTGTGGTAGTGGCATATTGCAAGGCGCCAACAAAAAATCTATATAATTTGGGATCAAGAAAAGACTCAAATCTTGTTGTGGCTAACTTGCCTGTGTCCAACCACGATAGAAGAAATGGAGCTACAATTTCCAATATCAATTTTAACCAAGAGATTACAAATATACTTACTTTGAGTTAGGGTAAGAGCCATCTGGTTGATTTTTTATTTCAAATTCTAGGAAGTTGTGAAAATCACCAAGATCCTTGTGAGAGAATACAAAGTTTAGTTGAGAAATAAGATTCAAAATGATGGAAGAATTAGAAACACTAATGATGTTATTATCTATAGAGATATGAGCATGGATAATAAAGGTCCCACTCAATTATATGAAGAGAGATCGATCACATACAAGCTTGCAATTGAAATTTTACCAAGTTAGTGTGGTGCTTGCTTGAGGCCATAGATTGCTTTGTTATAGGAAGATTTACAAGAATTGTGTGTTGTAAACACATACATGATTAGCTATTTATAAGGAATAGAATGATACAATAAAAGGAAACAAAAGAAATATAAAATGTAATCCCTAAAATTAAGGATATACGATTAAAAGATTTTCGTTTTCTAATGCCACTATTCAACCCAGCATTGTTGTTGCCGTTGGCCTTTTCCAACTGGCCACCACATCATTGGAATCGTTGCCGATCTTATCATTATCGAAGGTTGCACATGCCCATATGTGTTGCCTCCGTATCTTCCTGCTACTATTCGTTGTGCCTCTGTCTTCCATACTATTGCTACCATTAGCGATTCTTTTTGGCCAATGACCACATAGCCTACCTATCCTTGTCAATCTAATAGCCATCAAAGGTTGCAATTGCATGTGATCAGAGGTGGTGCCTCTCTTCTCCATGCAAACAAGTAGGGTTTGCTCGTACCTCTCTCCTCCACCTAGATTTGGTCTTAGCTCGTCATTTGGCAACCTTTTTGTCATTGCTTTTCCCTTTTTACTACTATTTGGCAACCTTGAAGTTTGATACTCATCTTTACCAGCCATGTCACTGCACTACTGTCTTTCAAGTTGTTGGATGGTAAGAACTACTCATCTTGGGTTTCTCACATTGAACTTTGGCTTGTTGGATAAGGTTATGAGGCATATCTCACCTAAATAGAAGTTGTGATCTCAGATGCAGACCACCATATATGGAAGATGGTTGACACTCAATTGAGCTGTAACATTCGTGCCACCATTGACCATCCCTTTGCTATGCCTTTCGCACTCACAAAACTTGTCAAGTGATTTCAACATAGGCCAACCAACTGTTTACATAAACTTCTCGACAACTCTACCAATTTTGTGAAGATCTCTTGACCATCCTTAGTACTCATGAGACTAGGAATTTTATGGTAACTTATCTAGGCCACCAATATATCACGGTTTATAAATCCCTTTTTTCTTCTCTTTCTACTTTTGGTTATTTATCTTCTCTCACCATGGCAGATGGCTCCCACACATAATCCCGATGTCAGTAATGTCCACCCTTTTCCTTCTCTTTCTATTAAGAATGTTCTTCATATCCTTGAAGCTCCTTTTAACTTATTGTCATTTGGTCAACTTACACACTCTTGATTGTGTAATTTTTTCCAGTAAAGATTTTGTTTCCTTGTAGTATTGGAGTCATTTACTGTTGGCTCTTCCATAAACTATAAATTATTTACTGATTCTCAAGTGATTCGTTATTATATTTTTTATTTCAACCTTTGTTTTGTATCTCTTTCCGTTTTCCAGGACACTTCTTTGTTTGTTAGGAGTAAATTTCTTAGTAAGACCCATAAGTTGTTGAAGGAGCATAAGCTACCAATCAGGTTTGCTTGCGCTTTTGCTTTGGCAACAACACATGGGACTGGAGATCTGCAATATCAGGTGTGTTTTTGGCTTCTAAATTTTTCTGTGATTTTTACTATTTTATTTTATTGTTGATTTTGTGATTTTCTATTCTTTTCAAGTTGCATTACTTTATTGGATATCTAATTATAATCTATGCAATTGAAACATTGTAACTAATGTATACTATCAACTATCGGTATGACCCTTTAGTATTATTAAGGATATGCTTGCATATCTAATGGGTTTTGAATGGAATTGATTGAAGTGGAATTGAATGAAACAAAGTTACTATTTCATTTTTTAATTTTTTTATTATTGTAAGTAAACAGACAATGGTTCCATCCTATAGTTGTGGAATTGGAGGGTAAGGAAAGAGATGTATGGAATGGAGTGCATTCCATAAAGCTTCTTTCCATTCCATCTTAGTAAGCATTTCAAACATGGAGTCTAGTATCATTCCATTCCATCAATACAAATATAACTAAGGGAAATCTAGAATCTTCGTCACTTTCTTTGCAACTAATATTTCTCCACCTTTATTTCCATAATCTGTCACTATACTTTGACTCCACTAAAGTGTATGTGAAGGTGTGGTAGTTCGATGGCAAAAGGTGGTTGGTTCAATGAACGCAAAGGGGGAAACCAAAACTGAGATAAGTAGGAAGAAGGAAGACAAAGTGTGCATTTGTGAAGAAAAAGGAAACAAGGCTTCGTGGTAGGGGAAGGGGAGAGAGAAAAAAGAGAAGAAAGCTAAATTTGGAAAGGAAGGGAAAAAAAGAATAAAAAATCCCAGCTATCAATTATAAAATAAATAAATCTATAGTTCATAAACCTTCTCCCTCAGTGGGAGACTTATCTTGATGATCTATGCTAGCTTCTACTATATTTCAACATTTATCAAACATAACATAAGGAAACCCTTATTACAAAGGGAAGAGTCTCGTGACTTGGAGGTCATGGGTTCAAATATCAGAAGCTTACCAAGTGCTTTGCATTATGTATGGGCTCATAAAACACTAAGTTTAAAAAGAAGTACTATTAACTTTGGTGGGATTCTCCTTTCTCTTTATGCATTCTCTTTTGTCAAAAAACGTCTGGGATCTAATGGACAAAAAAATGGGTAAAGTTTCAAATTTTATTTACTGTCATGTTATCTTATTTGAATGAGATAGTGTAGGGTTTTATTTCCCATTATTGCCCTAGAAAGCTTACAATTATCATATTTTTTTGTTCTTTATATTATATATATTATATTATCTAGAACCTGTCCTATTATGGGTTATGCATGCGCTGATTAATGGTCACGGATACTGCTTCCTTTAGAACTATAAGTATATGGCAGAGTTTATAAGGGATTACAGTATAGTAGCCCGTAAGCGTGAAACTTCTGCTGTTCAAGGAGTCATCATTGATTACCCAGCATACATTTTGGTCTTCTTGATTCATGTGCTTGCTTGGAATAATGACTTTCCATTTGAAGTCTGTCCAGATGAAAAAATTTATGCTGAACTTTGCAGGTAAATATATTGAAGTAATTCTCCATATTTTAGTTTTACTAATTATGGCATGAATTTACATCATAAAGATGGTGACACATCTTGATTGCTTCTTTGTAGTCCACTTTTCTTTATCCTGCAAGCATTAGTTGACATCAATATTGTTGATGGTGACCTGGACATTGTTAATGATGCTGTCCTACATATAGTTAGTATTTTTCGAGCAATCAAAAAAGTTGAGGATGCTGTTGATGTGCAGATGACAACTGTAAAATTCTTTGACCATGTTCTTCATCAACTGTTTGCTTTTTGTTGTACTTAAGTTTTATTTGAGTTTTGTGAAATGCAGAAGCTGCATATGCTGTCTGAAATTGGGATATTCACTCTAAATGAATTAAAGCATGGTGGAATTTCTGTATTGCCAACACCTGGACAAATTTTGTTGCCTTCATCATTATATAGAGTGAGTCTTGTTAAGAATGATGTAAACTTTCTTGAGAGATTGCCGTCTTTGATTTACACAGAAGATTTAATCAGTTTTTAATTTATTTATTTTTAGCTTATACAATTAGTTGCTTTCCTAATTTGTTGCTTTGGATGCAACTTTTAACTGCAGACTAGTTCAAAATGTCCGAAGCCCTTTTTTGATGAAAATTTTCTAAGCAGACTCTTTCATGCACTCAAGGAATTTACTCTGGCTCATGGATATTCTCAAAAGGTATATTTTTTGTAAACACAATTGGCGATAAATGTTTCTCCTTTCTTTTTAATGATGCCATTCGTTTTTACTTTTTTCTTTTTTTTGTGGTGGGGGGGCGGGGGGTGCTGTCAGACTGCAAAAACACTTCCTAAGCATGGTCATAAGAGTCAACAAGATGTTAAAAGGTCTAATATTAATATTTGTGGTGTACTGGACTTGGCATCTAGCAAATCAGATGATTTGTCAAGGAGAGTAATAGCAAATGCTAAAACTGCGAAGCCAAACATCCCTTCGGTGAAAAGGAGAAAATGTGTACCTGTGTCTGCTTCTGGATCTCTTGGTTTGCACGAATGCTCTACAATTGAGAAGCAACAAAAACTACCATCAAAACATTGTGGAAAGACAATAGAGAGAAACATGCTTTCATCAAGTGATTCTGTGTGCTCTAAGGGTTCGATGTATGAATCACATGTGCCAACCCGTAAATCAAAAAGAGCTGCAGCTTGTTTGTTGGAGAATGCTGTGACAAGTGGCAAACACACTTTTGAACCTTTCAAATGTCTTAGAACCAAACGGAAAGATGCATGTGGCTCAAAGGTTGGTGGGAAATTCTTTCTATATCAGAAGTTGAATACTGTTTGTTGTACTTGCATGTTTCATGAATTTTATGAAAAAATTAATTTAATTAGAATGCAACACATGTAAAGGTTTTTTAAACTCATTATAAAGGAGAAGACAAAATTCTATGTATGAAAGAAAAACAAAAATAAAGGAAATAATCTCCCCAATGAAAACAGTAATAGAAACAGATTCCTACCTAATCTGTTTTGTTTCACAAAGCACTGAATATCCTAAAGTATATAGCATTAAATAGGCAAAACATTAACATCATAATGATACAAATTTTAGGAGATTCTACAGAATCTGGGTGATTTCTGGATATCTTCCAGAACATTTAATTACAAATTGACATGTTTAAATTTGTTAACATATCATTTCTGATTTGCTGACAGGTTAAAGAAATTTTACATTGTCAATGTATGAAATAAGAAAGCTAAACTCATGAAAAAATATATGGTGTGGCAAAAACTGTAAAATGTCAGCTTTCTATATGTTACTCAATCCTTAAGGATTGTTATTGTTAGATATGAACAATTCTTAGTCTATTGCATTCTCACTTTGCGTTTAGGATGAGCTGGCTGCTTGACATGTGATAGTTTCTTTGAAAATGAGGTCCAGAATTTTATTGTTGCCACTTGTCTCCAAAATCTTCTATAAGGCTTGAGGAGGCTTTGTGCTTTGAAACAGCTTGGACTTTGGATAATGCTGTACAGTTTTATTATGTGTAAAATATTCCTTGTTCATTATAATTTCTTGTTATCATTAGTTTTGCTAATTTTGCTCTTGCTGTTATTACTTACAGGTTTGTAGCCTATAATATATTGGTTAGCATTTATTTTCCATTTCTATATACACTCTGTGCCTACTGCTGTAATTAACAGAAAATAATATAATAGTTCTCTTTTCAAGTGACAAACTTCTAATAGGCACTTCTTGAAGAAGATAATACTTGTATGAGAGATAATGAAAAGTCAATGTATATTTCACCACTAATGTACATATTTATTTATATATAGGAGAGAGTACAAGACAAAGGTTAGGCATCTGCCTCAAACCCTAACCCGAAGCCTAAAGTTGGATATGTACATCAAAGAATGAAAGTTGGATACAATATTATTTCTAACAATAATGAAAAGAATTAAACTGCTCTCATAAGTTCTCAATTGATGGAGAAGTTAGACAAGGTAGCTTATAAAAAAGTTATATTTCATAAGTTGATCTTCATTTATGAAAGAAATTTGATTTATTTTATCTCTTTGATTCATTTTAGTGTTTGTTCTTCTACAAGTGTTTACTAAAAACTATATCCAAACAGTTCTTTGTACAGGCTTTGAACCTAATGAACTTAGGTTATATGAAAAATATAAACCATTTATTAGGCTACTATTAATAGCATATTCTTTATGAATATCCTGAAGTACTTGATTTTTTTTCTTTTCTTTTCCTTGAAGTACTTGTTGAGAAGATAGCGCTATCCTTTGTGGTTAATAATTGTTGTGCAATTGACCCTTATCTGGTGACTTATTCCTAAATGCCATCTTAAAAATAGGTTTAATAAATCCCTGGTTATGAGCCTCATTTCGTCCTTACTCGTCTTTTGTTCTTTTACTGTGGAAACAGTTCTTATGAATGTCATTTGACCTTTTGCTGTAGAAACAAGATATACTAGAAGACGTTTCAAATAAAAATAATTTCAGCCTGCGGTGAGTTTTATGATAACTTTTTGCTCTCTAGTTTTTTACCTGCTTTTTTATTGAAGTAATCAAGTTCAATTTTCTTTGAACAGTGTCAAGTCTGGTAGAAAAATATTTAGAGCAACAAATTTGAATCAAATCAATTCAGATATGTTTAGAATGGATTTATTTCTTGTGTTTAGCTGTGTTCATGGGTAGGATTGGATTGAGTTTTAACTTTATCAAACTATTATCCAACTCGATTAAAATATCTTGGGTCGATTTGGTTCAATCTGTATGATTTTCTAAAAAGCTAACTGAATCAACTCAATCAATAGTGAGTTCGGTTAGGTCAATGAATACCTTAAAAATAAAAATTGTTTTATAAATTTAAAAATATATTATTTTTCCTTTAATGATACAATTTAATATAATTTTCGAATATTTATATTGTATGTGTCTTTTGATTAATTAGTGCATTTAAACAAATTAAAGAAAAGTTTAAATTAAAAATAGAGAGACCAATGCAGAGGTGAGAGAACCTAATGAGACTAGGATAAGTAAAGAAAAATGGAACTTAATATATGTGATCTTTTTCAATCTTTATTTTGTATAAAGCATATACAAATAATAAATTAAAATGAAAATTAATATATGTGAACTTAATAATATTAATGGATGGATTAGATTGAGTTCATGTGTTCAACACCAAAACCCAATATCCCCAATTTAATGAACAAAGAATTTGATTGAGTTAGATTGGATTTGATCAAAATATTCTAAATACTCAACCCAAAGTGTTTGGATTGGATTGGATGATTTGGATTCATGAAAATATCCATGAACATCCCCTACTTGGGTTCTCTGGTGTTTCTAGGACATTTGTGTTTCTGTTTATTGCCGTATGTGTAGCACAATTAATCATTTACTTCTGCATATACCCTATGTATAATTATTCTGTCAATACAGAGAAGAATAAAATATTTTGTCTATTTGTAGAAGTAGTTTTTGAAAGAGATATTGAGTGATATTTATGATTTAGGACGAAGCTAAATGAAATAAAAAGGATAGGGTGGGGAGGAGCCGAGGAGAGTCGTGTAATGGCTAACATTGTGTATGTTTTCTTTATCTTCATAAAGGTAAATAAAACTCTTCAAATAATTTCTTGGAAGTATGGGGTTTTAAGTGTAAAGGAAAAGATAAAAAGGATTGAATATAGTTCAATTGATATTAACTGGATTTGGTAGTATGTTATACCACTTAATTAAAACCACTCTTAATTTCTGTTGATTATTTCCCCCCGCTTCTTCCTTTTCGATGGTGGCCAGTGGGTGGACTTGTAAGCCTAAATTATTGGAATCTACCTGTCAAAAATCACCATATAGTACATTAATATCCATGTACCTGCAGTTTCATGCCACTGCTAGTATCTCATTTCTGATCGTCCTTTTATTTTTTTCATCGCCTTGAAACTTGACGAGCTATAAATTTTTACACATCTTTATTAGCTATTCATCTTGTTTTCCGTATGACTTATGTTTAAGATGCCGTTTTCTTTTTCTCTTTCAAAAAGTTACAAGGTTTCCTGTTTCATGTTACAGAGAACCTGGTGAATATTCTTCTCCTGGTAGTATAAAGGCTGCAGTTACAAGACGCTTAGCTGCTAAAGAGAAAACACCACTGAATAAAGAAAATGGTAAGTAGTGCAACAACCAGCAAATTGATCTTATGGCTGGTATGTTGTACATTACAAGCATGGCCTATTAAGAACAGTTCTAATATTGGGACATTCCTAAGCATGTAAAATTCTGTCTTATAGATAAACACAAAAATAATCTTTGAATATGATGTGTTCCATGGTCCGTGGGTGGAAGTACAATTAGCAAAACGAGGCATCATAAAAACTACTTAGAGAGATGTTGTAGAGGCAACAGCCACTGCCACAAAGATAACTCAACAGTATTTAATTTTCTGCTACTTGTTGATTCATCATCGTTCACAAGATTCACTTGTATGTATATCTTAGATTATTCATGCCGTCGAGAAATTTCTATCAATAATGTGAATTTTGGTGCAGCAAATGTAAATGCAAGGGGAAAATGCATGGAGACATCAGCTTCAGAAGTTGTCAGTACAAATGCAAATGCTGTAAAGTCTTGCCCAGATATATTTTGCTGCCCTACATTAACAAATGTTTATTTGGCTTTTTGAGTTTTAGTTGCTTATTTTCAGGTTAGAAGAACAAGACGGAAATTATGAGCTATGCACAAATTCAAGACCGCATTTAATCCATGAGCTATGCACAAATTGTAACACATACTGCAACATTCCCCGTATTGAGAAAATCACGTGCTTGCGTTTATACATTTTCTTTTAATCCTGTAAGCGCGTGTTAATACTTTATAGTCAAACATTTGCTTTGTACATTTTTTTTAAGAAAAAAAATGTTAAAGCATACTATATTGACCATAATCCTGACTAAGTTAGCACTTTAAACCTGTATGAATCATCTGCAGTATTCCTAATACTATATATAAAAAGGGAAAAAAAATACACAAGTGAAGAGGCCCAATCCAATAAAATATCACCTCTAATTAGCCAAACTATCATTACGCCTATTATCTTCTCTATAGATACGGAAAATCTGAAATTCGTTTTTTTAAACAAACTTATATCATTATTCCTGTGTTTCTTTATCTCCAAGAAACTAACATATTGTCCCTAAAGAATTTATTTAGATTAAAAAATTTATTTCAATACAAAGATGAAATAAGAAATAAAACTTTTTCATAATTAATTATAGGAAATCCATAATTATAGATGGTTGTAAACATATTTTTTAATTTTATTTTGTTAATAATAAACAAAATAATAAAAAAAATAATATATAAATAATTAATAAAAATATAATAAATATAAAAAAAAATATTTATTTTTTTTAATCCAATACTATTTCTATCTACTTTATTTGTCACTTATTTATTCTATTTTTTATCTTTTATTTTATTTCTTACTTCATCTTCTCTATAAGTAGAATATAAGAAAAACATTATATTGTGTTAAAAAGATGGATAATGTTAAGAGTTGGGCCACATGGTTATCGTGTAAGTCTTGGATCAAATGTTTGGAAAGAGTAGAAGAATATAAATAGAAAAAAAAAATTCTTTCTTTCTCATTTTCTTAAATTCTGAAAATTTTAATCTTTCTTTGTTTCAAGAGAAGAGATGTCCTGTAGAAGTGGAAAACAGAAAAAATAATTGAGATAAATTTTTGTCTTTTTAATATGAATTGATGAAGAGAGAAAATGACAAACGAAGAAAGAGATTTTTTTTTTTAAATTGAGAAAAAATGTCTGGAAATTTTTTTAAATAATAATAAATAAATTTATTAAAGTAAAATTTATTTTTTATTTTTCTTGTTAAAATATTATTAAAAATAATAAAAATATTTTAAATATTTTAAAAATAATAAATTTATTTTAAAAAAATTTATTAATAATAAATAAAATTATTTTATTTTCCTTTCATTTCCAGTCTTTTCTCTTAATCCAAATAACCTTATTTTTTACTCTCTTTCTCTTCCTTTTTTTTCATTTTTCATTCTCTTAAATCATCTCCCTAATTCAAACAAGGCTTAAACTCTCTTACATCTCCTTTAATATTCTCTAAGAATTCTTATTTAAATCTTATCTTTTTGAAGATCTAAGAATATCAAGAGAAAAAGTGTGAATAATAGATTAATCTTATCCAAATAAAATTTTGTTTTGAATAAACTCTAAGTTCTCATAATTTTTAGAATATTTTCATCAAAATACTTAGGAATCAAAATTTTATATTCAATTTAAGAATATCTTGTTAGATTCATAATAATATAGATAATTATGTATTCTAAATTTGTTAAAACAAGATAAAACATATTTTATCCATCTCAATTTGAGAAAAACTTAATTTAGAGGTAAATAAAACTAATTAAGTATTTTCTTTACATTATAAGTGTTTGATGAAATAATTATTATATGTGAAAGTATGAATTGAGTGAATTAATAAATTGTGAGAATTATATTAGATCAAGTTAGAAAATTGATTCATTTTAAGTTTATCATTTTGACATATTTTTGTTATGAATTTAGAAAAGTAATATTCATCAAAGTTGTAGCTCTAGATGTTAGTCACATGATGATTTTTGTTTCACATAAAATAATGTGTATAACTCAATATATAAATTTTTTTGTGATTAAAGTTCTTAATGTTAAATGAGCGAAAACAATTCCATTGCTCTTAGGATTATTTTGGCTTGAGAAAAACTATTTCGTTTGATTGAAAATACATTTTTTTATGGAGAATTAGTTATATTTTAATTTGAACTAAAATAGTATATAGATGTGAAATATGATGAAATATGATAAAATTTTTGTTGTATAATTAAATTGTTGATTTATATGATATGAGATTTGATGATTTATATGAAAATGCTATCTAACGAATTTTTAAGATTATGTGAAAATTATAGTGAAGTTTAATGTGAGATTGATTTTATGATGATGATGAGAATTATACTTGTGAAATGTGATTGATTATATGGAAATAATATGACACTAGTTCAAATGAGTTTTAGATGGTTCTATGTGTGAGGTGACTATGTGTCTGAAATTGAGAGATAAATTGTGAACTAGTTTATGTGCCTTTGAAATTGGATTGTATGATTTATTATGTATGAAATGAATATATGTTATTTGTGTACGAGTTAAATAGTGATCACAAAATATTATTTGGTATAATTTAGATAACTTCAAAAAAAATAAAATATATATATATATATAAATAAATAAAGTGATTTGTAGATTTTATAAATTATATTCAAATTATTTTTTTAAATAATAATTTTCAGGAGATGTGTTTGATTTATAAATTTAATTTTAATTTTGAGACTGATATTTTTAAAAGTAGTATAAGTGAAAATATTGTTTTCACATAAGATGTTTCATAAATATTTGATATTCTAGAAAATATTTTTAAATTTAATTTTATTAAAGTTAAATAAAATAAGATGAAAGTGCAAAGATATTTTAAAAAATAAGAATATATTCTCTAAAATAATTAGAAAAATTTTATTTAGATTTTTTTATTACATATAAAATTGTGTTTAACAATCCTTATAATAATACATTACTCATAAGTGTTACTAATATTTGAAGACTGGACAACTCTACTCAAGAATTGAAGGGTTTTAATAATGATCAAGAAAATCAAGAATCAGGATAAGAACATCAAGAAAATCAAGATTAAGGACATCAAAAAAATCTATCATAATCGATTATATTATGGACATAATCGATTATGTTTCTGAAAATAATTAAGGATAATTTTACCACTATAATAATCGATTATATAATCGATTATGGGTTTTGAAATTAAAAAGTTTCTTATTTGCTCGGCAATAATCGATTATATAATCGATTATGTGATTTTGAAATATAATGCTTGCGCCAATAATCGATTAGATAATCGATTATGCCTTTTTGGAAAATAGCAAGCATGCGGCAATAATCGATTATGTGTTTTTGAAAATAACAGGCTTGCGGCAATAATCGATTATGTAATCGATTATCTATTTTTAATATGAAGATATTTCTCTCGGTGATAATCGATTATGTTAATAATATAATCGATTATGTTTAAATATTTTTTTAAAATAAACGTTGCTAAAAATCCTCCTAAAATAAAGGAGAATCTTTGACTGAAAATTTTGAACGTTGTGAGGCTCTGAACAGAGTAAATATTTGTTTTCAAATTAAAATAAAATAAAGAATATTTTATTTGAAATATTTTGATTATTTAATAAGGGTATCAGGTTTTTTCAGAATACACAATTCATACGCTTTCTTTGACATATTCTCTTCTGAAAAGCTTTATACTTTTTCTCTGAGTATCCTGAGCCACAATATTTTAAATGTTTTGAAAGAGAAAATATTTTACTGTGCATTCATCTTTCTGAGAAAAATCTTGAGGATACTCTTGAGTAGAGCCGGTACTACATTTTAGAAGCGTCACTCCAGGTGATATCTTTTTTATTCTATACATCCTCTGAGGCTGTTCAGAGGAGGTGTTTTGTCTTTCCTTGTGTGATTCAAAGAAAGTGTTTTTTTTTATTCTATACATCCTCTGAGGCTGTTCAGAGGAGGTGTTTTGTCTTTCCTTGTGTGATTCAAGGAAGGTGTTTCATTCCTTGTGTGACTCAAGGAATGGTTGGTTATCTCTTGTGGGTTTTCAAGAGATTGTGAGCTATAATCTTTAATTTGTATTTTTACATGTTTCACTTGGGATTAGTAGTTATAAAAATTGTAATAAATTAAAGATATAAGAGTGTGGGATCATCTCAGGTTGAGGTGATTGGGAACTGAATGTAGGGTTAAGGTTTAACCCGAACCAGTATAAATTCTCTGTGTTCATCTTTCTTTCCTTATCTTTTAATTTTCCGCTGTGCATTATTAATCTGCTAGACTAATTAATATAAAGAGGAATAAAACTTAAATTAAATAAAAATTAAAGTTTTAACTTTTATAACATCAATTCACCCCCTCTTTATACCACTTATTGCTAACAATAAGAAATTAATATATAATTTTACTCTAACAATAAAAAACTTAAAAAAAATTACACATTTATGATTTAAATTGAAAAATTAATATTTTAGGATTAAGAAATTCTGTATAGAAAATGAAAACCATATCATCACGTGAGAAACTTCAATAATATTTGAAAATAAGAGACATTCTTTTACAATAAGAAACAATTTAAAAAATTTACAATAGTACATTTTCTAACCTACCATATTTTTTTTAGTATAATTTATTTGTTTATCAAAATTTAAAATTTTAATGATTTCATAGATCCTTTTAATATCTTTTAGTAAATTACAATTACAATCTTTATATTTATACTTTTTATTTTATTTTAATTTTTCATTATTTTATTATAACCTCGTCATACCTAATAGATATAATTATATATTTCACTTAAAACGTAGTTTTAAGTAAGGGTATTAAAAATTGAATAAATTAAAAAATAATAAAAAAATAAACCTGATTTCTTAAAGAATTTTGGTAAGGGTAATAAAATGGATCAATCCATCAATCCTTAACTTAACAAAAATAAATTCATCCTATCATATGACACACTATATATATATATATATATATATATATATTTAAAAAAATAAATTATGTGAATATTTTTAAAGTTTTTTATTGATTAGCTAGTAATTTTTATTGAATAAATTAAGAGGAAAAGTACATTTACACCTTAAATTACTTAATTACAATCAATAATTAAAGTGTAATTTATAAAATTTCATGATTTAAATTATTATTATATATATATATATATATTATTTTAACTTTAGTATTAAAAAAAAAGTCAACCCACTAATCTATCTTGTCTTTGATTTATTAGATGAATAGACTTGTTCATAGAACCTTAATTCCTTTTATTAGATTTCAGAAAAATAAAATCATACTAAATTTATTGTATTTAAATATAATAATATATATTTAAAATTAATTAATAATAAAAAATATACATAAATATATTTTTTAAATATTATTTTACAATTTAATAATATTTTATTAATAATGTATTTATATTTTAGGTAAAATATATTTTTATATAATAATTATGAAATATATTTATTTTTAATATAATTAAATTTTTTGTATTATTTTTAATATATTTTAAATTATTTCATTAAGTTTTTAATTATGGTACACAATATATTAATTTAAAATAATATAACACATTTTAGGTTACAAGAAACATTCCTTGCTCATTGCTGAATGGCAGGTTGTAGTTTTGATGTGAAATTCATTTGACTTAGTAACCAAAATTAATTCTAAATAAAAAAAGTTAAACTTATAATAATAATAATAATAATAGTTATAAATTAATTTACAGTATAACTCATAATTATAATCATAAAATTTATTAATATAAATTGTTTAAGTGTATAATAATTTTGTAATAATAAAAAAAATAAAAATATTAAGTTTAATTCCTAATGTCATATCAAAATAAAAACAAATTAAATTAAACTGTATTTAATTATATATTTTGATGGAGTAATTACTCACTAAACACTCCTGCACTGTATTGCTTTGTTTATTCTTAAAAAAAAAAAAAAATTGTAAAAATAAAATAAAATGAATGCTGGAGTTTCTGAAGAGGATGAGTGTAAAAGCAATAAATGAGTAACCAGTTAAGGCTAGATTCGCTGCTTGTTCTACGAACTTTCCAGAAAACAAGTATCTCTCCTTTACTCTAAAGCATGACCCATTTCTTCATCTTCACTTAGTTTCTTTTCCAATTCATTCTTTCTGCAATATCCGATGGCTCACAATCACATCTCCACCGATTCTCCTCTCTCTCGTCGCATAGTTCGTGCCTTCCTCGGCTTCCTAAACTCTGGTATTCTTGTTCTCATCCATTCCTCATCAAGAATCACTTCCCAATTTAATTGCCACTGCAAGGTTTTATCTTTATCGCGTATTTATGCTTATCAAGCAATTTTATGAACTGGGTCAATTTATTTTGTCGATCAGGAGTTGCCAATTGTCGTTTTAATCCTATTAAGTTTAATAGGTAGAGAAAATTTGTTATATGATTTTCATTAATGTTGTCAATTTGGTTTCTTCGTTTTTAATTTTTAGTTTCTTTTTTCTTTATTCCAATCAATGCTTGCTCTCTAATTTGGTTCATTTGTAATAGTTGAACCGGGTCATGGGATTGATGCTGAGGGGATTGAGGTTGCTAGAGAGTGTTTGACAGAGGCTTTTAAGCTTAATTTAGTTCCTGTGGCTGATGATGATGTGAAATCGGATTCTTTGATTGACATATTCAAGTCTCTTGAGGCTAACAAGCAATGTGAAACTAGTAAGTCAGATGTTGGTACTGGACGGGATTATACGAATGCTTCCAGTAGTCTGAATCCTGCTCTTGGGATGAATCATTCTGAGGCGTCAAAATTTAAGGTTAATTCACTTCACGCTTACCCTCTTATGCCATTGATTATCCCAGTTCATTCCAGATGATTCGTGTCAAATGATAAATGTTCTGGTCTTATATTTTACAGTTTTTTTGGGGGGCCTTACTCTTTGAGGGATTGAGTGAATGTTTTCTCTCATCTGTTTAGTTGATTGGAACCTGCTTGTCTTTTTCATGTTTCACATTTCTCTTGAATTGTTCTTATTTAACTAGTGCATGGTGAGCATGTGATATGCCATTTTACCTAACCATTCAAATCCACATATAGTTTAACATCTTTGTTTTACCATGTACCCAATTATTGAAATTATCAGGATTTATGTTGAGAAGGAAGAATAGAGAACAAACTTTGAATAATGGAAATATAATTTCAAGATTCACTCTAGCTAACAAATTAAATAAGAATAAAGGCTTACATTAAAACATAAACTAACTATAGTGTAAAAGGCCAGGGAAAAATATCAAGCTTTTCATTGATTTGATGACAAAAAGTGGCCAGAGCAGCTGTCAAAATCAAAGAAGAAGTTGGAGCAGCCAACGGAATTGAAGAAGAAGCTGGAGTAGCCATTGGAATCGTGGGAGAGGCTCCATCAAAATTTGTGGCAGAAGCCATGAAAAAGTATCAATGAGCTCACTAATTTTATTATGTAAAAAGTAAAGATACAAAAAATTAATACACAGACTTGGTTTACAGAAACAATATATACAGAGCTCAGTCACAAGAGTTAATTATAACTGTCTAACTAAAACCGTTATACTAACCATAGAAGAAACAAGCTATGGTAACTGCCTCATGAACAGTTAGAACAGAAAACCAATAGTTGTAACAAACTACTGAGCACAGTAACTATGTCCAAATAGAAGTGTTACACTCACTTCAGGCTTGTATTAATCTTGGCTTGAGTACTCCAGGATCCTTGCAAGAAACAAAGAATGGAAGAGATAGAATCAGCATCACGGTGGCACTGGAAAGAGGTGCTTAGCTATGCCCAGAGACGTCTGGCAAAGGTGCATTCAAAAAACAAGTGATGTGTAATTTCAGTAGCAGCACTACAAAGATGACAACAAGAAACAATGTCCATATCAGGCTTCATTAAGATATCATCTATAGGAAACTTGTAATGAAAAAAGGCCAAACAAGAAAAGAGATAAAAGGAAGAATATATTTTCTTGAAGCCTGAGCTGAACCATGTAGTGTGTTAGGCTGATTCAAAAGAAAACTATAAGCAGTTTTGAGATTGAAAGTGTCATCCACTTAGCCATTCCATCTAAGACCATTGTCAATATTAAACCGTGGCAAATTTAAAGTAGAGATTGCAGCAGTGAGAGTAGGCAGAAATTAACCCTTTGACCATAACCAATCTGCCAAGTGGAGCTGTCAATTATCAAACCAATATTTTGCTTGATACTATACCAAATTGATGACTGAATATGAAGTGTTGAATGAATTCCCATGCATGGCTCCCAACATAAGAATTCTAGCCCATTCAAAATCAGAAGCCAGAAAATCCATGTTAAGTTTCATCAAAGAAGCCTTATTAAGATTGTTGAAATATGGGTGTAAATATTGCACAATAAATTTGTTTGTAAGAAATCCCTAAAATTAAGAGATTTTGATTAGGAGTTTATTTAGAAGATTTTGTCCTGATTTAGAGTCTTTATTTCAGGAGATTTATTTCCTTTTATTAGGATTTAAGTTTTCCCTTTAAATACTCATGTATTATTTCTTTTTCAGATCAAGAAAAGTAATTCCATAATTATTATTGTTTATTGTCTACACTTTTTCACAGCTTCCACTAACCGCCCTCCATTAGTGGGCAAACTTAGGGTTAGGCATGCCTTAAGGAGCACGACCCATCCCAAGAAATCGCAGATGCTCTATCACGTGCCTAACTACTATCACACCTTTTCTCGTGTATGTGTCCCAATACCAACCAGTACTTGTCGAAATCTCGCTTGACTACCTCCAATAGCTTCGTTGGCTTTGGGGAACACTTCTACCCTTGGTTCTTGGTTTCGACATATTTTAAGCTATTGGATAAGTTTGTCCCTCACATATCAGATTTGTTTTTTTGTGGCGCTAAAATGGCCTCTGTAGGTCCTTGTTCATTTTTCTGGTACTCAAGTAAAAAATTACTTGTCTTGGTTCGCCTCATTGGACTTGTAGTTCCTTGGTCAAGGATACCATAACAATTTGTAAATGGAAACTAGTGCTATTACTACTAAAAATAAATCTCAATGGTAAAAGGATGACTTCCAACTATGTGTTGTTCTATGGCAATCAATTGAGTCTGATGTCTACTCGAATCTTTCAAGACATGTTCTTTTGGAAGAAAGCTTAAGAAAACTTTGCTAAAGACATTCAATGTCTCTTTGATGCAACCTAAAGAGTATTTTCCCTCAAACAAACTAACCATGATATGGTTTCACATGTAGCAAAAGCTCAAGCTATAGTGGAAGAAGTTAAAAGATCTCTAGTGGATGACTCATTGGAGGACATCAACAAGTTATATATGGTTATGATTCTAAAAAGTTTACATTAAGATTGATCATATACATGATCAAATTCTAGTTGGTAAAATCTCTTCAATGGAACACTTAGTACAAGACTTCTTTGTGTGCCTACTTTGGTGAAGGATGAAAGTTCAACTGAAATTATTGAAACTTCAACAATGATAGCACCTCAAGGAAGAGGAGACTGAAACAGCCGAGGAAGACATGATGTCAAAAGTTGAGGTCCTTAATGTACATACTACAAGAGAATGGGTCAATCCAAGAAAGTTACCAATCCTTCCATGGTTTTCTTGACAAGGTAAGCCATGGGTCTAAATCTGAAAAATTAGATTCCAAGTTTTCTAATGAGTACCAGGAATATTCGAGGCTCAAATCTAAAAAATCCAACAACCAAGCCCAATCTTCTTCAATACCAAATGTTTCTATTGGAATCACCCAAATCTTCGATGTAAAAGGGTATGTTAAAGATCCTACATCAACTAAAAGTGAACTCAATTATAGTATATAAGTAGGGAACAAATTTCACCTTATAAGCCGATTTGTAGAGTTGAGTTAGGCTCATATCCACCCACGATTGGGTTGTTATTAAATCCCACAGTTCCACACTCTCGAGATGTCTAATTCTCGACATGAGAGATATGTTGGAATCACTCAATAACTCATTTATCTAACTATTACAAGACCTTGTATTTCTTATGTAGTTGAAGTTGTTAGTCAATTCATGCAAAATCCTCACATTGACCACAAAAATGTTGTGATTCGCATTCTGAAATGTCAAAAAGGCTTTAAGACATATTATTGTATGAGGACAAGGGAAATAATCAAATATCGAGGTATGGTTATGCAAATTGGGTTGGTTGTCCCATTGACAATAGATCCGCTACAGGATATTGTGTATTCATTGGAGGAAATATTATCTTTTAGAAGAGAAAGAAACAAAGTATTGTTGTTCGATCTAGTGTGGAAATTGAATATAGATCTATGGCTTTGGCCAGTTGTAACTTGTGTGGATTAAACAACTCTTTTAAGGGTTGAAATTTTATGAACTTAAAAGTTGTATTGTGATAATCGAGCAGCCCTTCATATTGCCTACAATCCAATGTTTCATGAGAAAACTGAATACATAGAGATCGATTGTCATCTTATTAAGGAGAAACTGTTGTTCAATGATCTTATTGCTGAATTCATCAGCTCTAGTCCATCTTGCATACATTCTAACAAAGTTTTTAAGAGGTCTAGAATTCAATTTATATGTTCCAAACTTGGTGTATACAATTTATATGATTCAGCTAGAAGGGGAGTGTTAGAATAGTTTTTTTTTATCTTTTGTTGTACAGCTTGATTACATTGTTTTTGGATGTATCTAGCTTTAGGATTAAGGTTAGAGGCTGAAGCCTTTTCTTTTGTTCAGTACTTGTTCTCACCTTTTTCATATACATAAATTTACATCAGTTGAGTCATTGCTCACTGATTTTAGCCATTCTTTCAATTCAAGTATTTATAAGAATACATGTACTTCTTTCCTTAATTTTTCAATCCTCTTTCACTGTAATTATTTCTAACTCAAATACTCACTAATTTTCAAATTCCCCTAACACCACAACACTTTTGCAATTCATCAGCAAGCAGCAGGCACAAATGTATATTGCAGACAAAAAGTCTATACTTCCAACGTAGGTGTCAATACTTAGACTTTCATACGGCAGGTAGGCAAATAATTTCATAATAGAATAAAGAATTCTTAAAGTTGATCCTTACATCATGAAGACTTGGTAGTCCAAATAGCTCTCTGATATCTTTAGGAATTGGATCAACATTGACAGGCAAGGCTTGTAAAGCTCTGGGGAAGAAAAAAGGGTAATGTATTGAACAAATTAGTATAAGGCATTTTGATTCCTTTGTTTAGAAAAGAGGATTGTTATAACCCATACTTATTAAGATAAAATTGGAAGTCAAAATAGAAATAGAAACAAATGCACATGCCATATTTCCACATCAATGTGCCAGACAAGGAGAGAAGCTTTGGATGACATAGTTTTCATACAAGCATAAAGAAAACAGTGTATAGAATGAATGTTATATGCGACACACACTATCACTTTGAGATAAAAATTTGAGATCATACCAAACCACAAGTCACATAGTTCACGTATCTTGATCTATAATACAAAGCAATCGATAAAAAGAGAGATGTAATTTAAAGGATTCAAGATGGGCAGCTGAAATGAAGGAAGACTTAAGGTGCTATTTTGATAAAAAGGAGCCCTCATACGTAATCTCCAAAGAAAAATTTACCATACAGCAATAAGACTAAGGGTATTCAAAACCAAATTTGTTTTAGATTTTTTAGATATACTTTTTCTTAAACTGTATTATTTGGTTCGAATTTTGGATTACAAATAAAGAACCGAACCAGACCGCTTATAATATGTAAA